>LOEQ01006061.1:63155-74544 GCA_001685075.1 Bramus lutescens
TGGGGCTTGCCAGCTGTGGGGTACTGGGCGGGACAGAAACCCCAACAAACAGGCAGGCCCTTCATCTTACAATTTCCCAATATCTGCCCTAATTATGTTCTAATTAATTAAAAAGACAAATTGAAGAAGCTTTAATATGTTCCTTAGATATGAATGGATAATGGCTGGAAATGTCAAACAAAACAGAATTACTAGGGGTGGTTTGAGCAAACACTCACTGGCACACTTCCAAAAGGAGAGGACAAGCTAAGGGACACGAAAAGTGCTGTGCTATAGCTATTAAACTGCAGAAAATAAAGAAAAGACTTTTCAAAAAGATGCTATTCACTTAGCAACTGAAATGGCTTAGTAGAGCAAAATTAAAGTATACCATAGAGGGTATTTTATTGAATCTCTTCAAAATAATTCAATTATAGACCTGTACCATGGGCACAGACAGTGGTTATTCAGTTAGGAAAATGGAGGCTTTTAAATTTGCTTTCATTTTGAGTCCAAAGGGAGGACATTAATTCCTTCACATTTTTCCCTTTGGGAGAATTAAAGCAAAGAATTTAATTCCATTACAACCAAAACTTAATATCAGCATGGCTTCCCCTATTGGATCAACAAGACCTACATCAGAGTTATGGCTCACAGATGAGCTGGTGACATGAGATCGAAGCATGGTGGGGACAGAATAGCATAGTCAAATTCTCTTGGTCAAAATTCGTGCAAGGTTTAAATAACGATGAGGCCTGACAGGACCACCTCAGGATTCTGAGGACAGTGGCAGCAAGCCTGATGTCTGATCCATAGTTCTGCTCCTGGCTGGAGTCCTAGCTCTGTCACGTGTGGTCCAATTTCAATACCTAATTCCTAGGCAAGATCTTGAACAGCTCAGTTAAGAAACCAGGGTCCCTCTGGTAGCATCGATAGTAAATAAGTGTGTTGTGTATCAACTTCAGGATAAATAATTATTATTTAAGTGTGGGTTTCTTTCAAATCAAACTTTAAACAGATATAACATCATTAAAATGTAAATGCACTGTGGGTCCTGGACTTACAAGTACACAAAGTCATATTTGTTTTGGTGAACGTAGAAGTGAAAACTTTGGGAGGGACAAAGAGGACTGAGGGACAGGAGAGTGGGGAGAAAGGGAAGGTGGTGTGCTGTGAGGTGTGAGGAGGGAACGTGTTCAAAGTCCATGCATGAAAACCTCCCTATAATTAAAAAGTGGGGCCAGGTGTGGTGGCACACATCTTCAATCCCAGCACTTGGGAGGCAGAGACAAGCACATCTCTCTGAGTTCAGTTGATGACAACCTGGAATACAAAGTGAATTCCAGGCTGGCCAAGATTGTACAATGAGACCCCGTTTCAAACAAAACAAAGAATGTACATCCAGGGAGGACATTGATAAGTAAATTAAAGTTAGCAAAATGCTCAAGAGGAAATTTTCAAGCCCCGAGGCAAGTTTAATCCATAGTATATTCAGACAGAACATAGTTGCTGTGAACAAGAAAATTGCCTCTAAGCTGCCTGCAGCTAAAACAAAAAGAAAAGACCTTGCTATGGAAGACTCGGCTTCATTACCATCAGGACAGATCTGTTTCTCAGCAGAAACCTGGTCATTGTAGGTATTGGATCTAAGAGGAAACTCTGTAGTTCCTGGTAAAGGAAATCTGGTCAGAATCATTTTTTCTCCTGTCAAGGTTGCCCTAGCATTCCAATCACACTGCCTATTCCTTTCTCCAAATGGCTAGCAGCTTCCTTAAGGTTTTCATTTCAAAAATATTCACTGAGCACCTACACCTACTATGTACACGAAAGCTGTGTGAGCTCCCGGGAAATACAGCCATAAACAGAGCTAATCTTGCTATCTGGAGTCTTAGCATCTGATGAGTCAGAAAAGAATGGATTGCTTTGAATTCATTGTGTGTGTGTGTGTGTGCGCGCGCGCAAACATGTGCATGTGCACACACACATTCATGTAATAAATGCGACAAATGTGGTCAATGCTATAATAAAAAAAACTACAAGATACTATTAAAAGTGGCTGCTTGTTGTTTCCAGAAAGAAATCAGAGAAGGCCTCCCTGGGGAAATAAAGTTTGTGCTTGGAACAGAAGGTGGTCTAAGCACCATGTCACTTTATTGCATCCTATTGTTTTCTGACCTTGCCTGTGGATGCTGAGCTCCTATAGACATCAATCATCTCTCCTCTGTATCTTTCGCCCTGTCTCTGTTACACCAGGGATGCTGTAGTCAATCCTCCATGAACCCTCAATTGAATCTAATGCATTTGGATGGAAATAGACTATAACTTCACCTGACCCCCGCCAAGAGTTCAGCAAGGAAAACACAGCTCCCTTTAGCTCCCAGCTCTTCATTCTTTGAGTTAGGGGTTGCTGTAATTGACAGGAAATTCAAATCTGTCTTCCAAGCACTTTCTTCTTGTGACATGTTTTGGGCGGAGATCAGAGTTCCCCTGGAGAGAAATTAAAACAGGAATGCTGGAAAAGTGCAGACTTTGGGGCACACTGGGAGTCTCTCTCTGCATGCTGCTTTCCTCTGGCTTGCTGGTATCCGATCCTCCAATGGTCCCTCTGTGCAGACAGACCATGCCGCACCTGCAGACTGACGCTCTGCTTCCTTCCATAATGAGCGGCTCATGATTCACAGATACAGTGAAATTGCTTTAACATTCAACTGCAGTCACTGGGCCAGGCCCCGTCTCTCTCCCTTTCTTCTCTTCCCCTCCCTCTTTCTTCTGACTTCCAACACACACACACACTCTCCTCTTCTAGACCAGTATACTGGCTCTTTTCATAGGATGTAGAGACTATAAAACTTGATACTCAAGATGCTGTGTGACCCAAGACCTCCTGGAAACGGTTATTATGTGCTCAGTGACTTTAACCCCAGCCTCTCTGCTGCCCAGTCTGGAGATTATTCTGCCTTGAGCTACAAAAGATGGGGTTGGTCCCTTAGAGGGTATCTGCATATCTGGGGGAGCATAGCATGTGGTGCAAGGAGAGGAAGTTTGACTGAATAAAAGAGAACTGTTGTCTTAGTTAGGGTTACTCTTGCTGTGATGAAACACCATGACCAAAAGCAAGTTGGGAAGGAAAGAGTTTATTTGACTTTCATTTCCATATACTTCAATATCAAAGGAAGTCAGGACAGGAACTCAAACAGGCCAGGAACCTGAAGGCAAGAGCCGATGCAGAGGCCATGGAGGGGTGCTGCTTACTGGCTTGCTCCCCGTGGCTTGCTCCAACTTGCTTTCTTATAGAACCCAGGACCACCAAGTCCAAGGGTAGCATCACTCACAATGGGCTGGGCCCTCATCAATCACTAATTAAGAAAATGCCTTACAGGCTTGCCTATAGCCCAATCTTGCAGAGGTAGTTTCTTAATCGAGGGCTTCCTCCTCTTCAATGACTCTAGCCTGTGTCAAATTGACATAAAGTTATCTAGCACAGCTAGTGCCCTTCTCTGACTCGGTGGAATAAATAGCAAGCAAAGATGTAAGCAAGGAAGCCTGTGGAGTGGCCAATCAAGGCTAGAAATGAAGAAGAGCTTTGGTGAAGACTGACAAAGACAAGGCAAGGAGGCCAGAAAATGAAGATGTTCAGGGCAATGAGAGGCAACAGCTGGTCTTGGGCTTATCTGGAAGGAAAGGGTTGCAGTTGAGGGTCGGGGTCTGTCTAGACATTCTGCTGCAAGCCAAGCAATACCAGGCATGAAGATGCTCCATGGAATTCTGCTTCCAAAGGACCTTGCTTCTTGAGCTGTATGATCTTGGGCAGATGATGACCCTTCTGTGAGACACCTCGCCTAACCTGTGAAATGGGGAGAAAANAAAACAGAGGCTGCAGCTCTCCAGTCACGACAGCTGTTGTCATCTCTCCTGTTACAGCAGCGCGAGAGACATGGCAGGCATTGACGACCATTGTTGTGATGACCGTGGAGGAGGTAGATGTATGGGCTGGGCCATGGAAGTTTGCTTACAAGACAAAATACAATCCATCAGCGAAGATTGCTAACAATGCTCTTCGCCACAACTACAAACATTGGCTGAACATTAAAGAGTCCCCTTTAACATCAACAGCCCACATGTGGCCAGAACATATGTTCTGTGCTTATTTTCCTGGATGTCCTCTTATCACAAGATCAGTTGGCTTCATCCTTTGGGAGGTACAACCTGCCAATGGAAACACAAGCTTCCTCTTCCCTTAGGCCAAACCAGCTATGCTATGGAAAGAAAAACAGGCCTGTCCTGTCAGTGAGCTGAGCTGCCATACAGCCCCGATTTCAGGCAGGCAGAAGCTCCAAGGCTGGGCCCGCGCGGTGACGGTCTCGGGGTGAAGAGCACATGCGTGATGATGTGGATTTCTATTTACACCACGGCAAGAGAAATGGCTGCATGGGGTCTGCACTCCCTGTGACCCCAACAACGTTATTGTTAAGACCACTCACGCCAAGTTGGATGACTAACACAGATGAGAAAGGCCTCAAATAAACTAAACAGAGATGTCAAAATAACCAGTTGGTCAGATCCCATCTGGAATACTGTGTTGAGCTGAGGACGCCATGTTTCAAGAGAATCCCCTAAACTTGTGTCCCTACAGAGAGCAACACAATGAAGCAGTGATGATTTCTAGAGCATGGATGTCCTAAGGACTGAGCAAAGAGCTAAAATGTCTCCATACACCCTGGTCCCTAGAATGCTCATCACACTTCCATCAGACTGCTAATCTGGTCCCTATACTCCAGTTGAAAAGCAATGGAGCTTTCCTAAGGCCACAGGCAGCCAACTTTGCAGATGGCTCACAAGCTCAACGTGTATCCTCTGTAACTCATAGGCATGAGACGTGGCCGCTTGTTTTTCAGAAGTATCTGGAAACTCTTGGTGGTGGTTGAGAAGGAGGACATCTCATGCCCAAACAGACACATTATCTTCACCGTAAAAGAAAACTTTTTAAAATTGTCTTATTGCAAACTTTACCTCCAGGGTAGAAGGCTTTTGGAAGCAGATTTGACAACGTAAGTAGGAATTCATTAACAGCCTGAGTCAACTCACACACAGAGAAATTCACAGGCTTAGGTAGTTCTGACTATCCTGACACATTCAAGCATGGACTTTACGGTCTTATGACAGGGACATGGAGGTTTTCCCCACCATCAGTGAGAGCTCACCATCTACTAAGGTGTCCACAGAGCCCAGATTCTGGACATGAAATTGCCATGTGCAGTGGGCTTTATCAGGCTCTGATAGATGCCCAGCAGGCCAGCATTCACACACAACTGTGCCTAAAGGAAGCCTTCTTTGATCTCATGTGATAAAGCTCAACTCACAGGAGCATACAGAAACATAAATACAGAACCAGATAAACATGTGGTATGTATTGGCTCACGCTGTTAAAGAATCCAGAGGCAGATGGGGCTGGAAACAGCACTGTGAAGTGCTACTTGATCTGGGAAGACAAATAGGGATCTAAGTTCTTCTCAGCTCTCAGCTCTGCCCTGTCTTGGCTGATGGGTTCTCAGACGCTCTTCTTAGAATGGCTAGTGATATCAAGATGACAATTAGAACTTCTGAGGCATCCAGGGGCATTGCCAGCAGGAGAAACAATAGCAAAAAACCTTCTGCGAGCATGTTTGACCTTGCCCTGTGGCCAACTTCATAGAATGGGTGTGGGTTGAGTGTACGTCTAGAACAAGCTATGATGTCCAGAGAAATGGGACAATAAAAATGTGTGTGGGCCTGCCCACTTGTAAATTCCCTTAGAGCCACCCAGACCCCATGAACAGAAGAGACAAGGGAATGTTTTTTCCTCGTTCATCTATTGTCACTGAATACGTACTGTGTGAACAGAGTGTCGTGTTGAGGACCACAAAGCATGTGATGATGTCAAGACTGCCACATGTGACAGGTGATGGGAAGACAGGTTCGTTTTCCATGAGTGACATTTAGAAGCTGACTAATAAACACCATTCCGTCTTAATGTAGAAACTCTTGTATTATAAACTCAGAGACCCTACCGCTGGTGATTTTAACCTCTGGCCTCCATCCCCATTCCTGACTCAGGGATGCTTGACACAGTCTATAGACATTTTTGCTTACCACAACCAGAAGAATGCTACTGCTTGTGGCAGGTCTAGACCAGAGGACTGAACTAAACATTATAAGGTCACTAAAAACAACCCCCAACAAAAAAAGAACTACCCATCCCAACTTGCCAGTGATGCCATGGTCAAGAAGAAATCTTACTCTAAAAAGACACATGAATCTGCTTCTGTGATGTCCTAAAGTCTCCCAGGTGAGGTCAAAACTCTCTGGCTATTAATAACTCATAGTAAAGCTCTCAAAAGTGCACTACACATGGAGACAAGAAACAGAGTGTCTGGCCTGGTTCTATTTCCACGAAACTCTCATACTCTATCTCTTAGAAGTTCATTGTTACTAAGCAACCCAGCTGGAACTCAGTTGGTCACCCAGCAATCGGTAACCCAGAGTCGCTGGAGATGCGTACCTGCTGCAAACGGCATGGCTAACTAATGAAGTGCCCAAGGCTCCTGTCAAACTCACATCTTTAATTGGCTGAGAGACCTCACTTCATTTCAGAACTGTTCACTCGCCTCTCAGATGGCTGTTCCAGATGTCAGGGACAGCATCCCGTTGCCGATTCAGGAACTGGGCCAAAAACAATTTGCTGGATGTGCTCCAAGAAATTGACTTCACACTCTGTGGTGGGCTGGTCGGTCAGTGCGGTGTCAGGATTATGGTTGAGTTTATGTTGGGCTGACTTTCTCAGTCTGTTGAGGCTCAGATTGTATCATGTCAGAAACTATGATGCAGACAGACAGAGAGATGGATAGACAGAAGGCCGTGTCATCAAAACTAGTTTATTCTACACCAGTAGGGCTTCTGTCCACCTCTCTGCTCATTCTGAAATTTCGAAAATCTACAACATTACCATTTTATTTAGTTTGTCAATAGTGAAAGAAATCAAGCCTTTTTTTTAAAAAAAACTAAATCAACATCGCTCTTTACTTAACCTGGTAGTTTTCAACCTTGACTTCAGTATAGAACTGCTTATGGAATTTTATACCTTGTGATGACCAGGCCAATTAACACAAGAAGAAAGTAAGACTTTCTGGAGGTGGGATCCAGACAGTGATACTGCTAAGAGCTCTCTTAGGGGTTCTGAAGTCACCCTGCCCGCATGTCTATACCTCACACTGTGTCCTCAAGATAGCAAATCCTACAGGGTGCTCGTTCTATAAAACATGACCTGAGCCTTATCATCCAAGAAGGAGAGAGGAAGGGAAAGGGGAGCTTATTTGCTCTTGACTATTGTCATGGGCTGTTGTACTTGGAATAAGGATGTCTTTACCCTCCCTTCGTGGCAACAAGTAGCCACTCAGTTCTCCTGGGCGGCAGTTGCTACAAGGAAAGAGGCATATTTCTTGTCATTTGTGCATCTGGAAAAGAAGTGAGCGTTTCAGATGCGCGCTGTCACCAGAGCTGGGGTGCATGCTTTTCTGCTGTTAGCACCTGCTTGTCCATGCTAATAAAAATACATAGTAAGAGCTACTTCCTGGTGCCATGGAGCAGAGGAGAGTCTCTCAATTTCGTGGCAGCCATTTAGACTGGCAGGCATAACTTCTATACATGCACACATCCTTAAGAGTGGGCCCTGACTCTGTGAGGTGTTCTAAAACTCTCTTGACTTATAAGAACAGATGTGATGGCACACACTTCCCAAGCTTAGCTCACCCCAAAGCAATGGGCCTTGCACAGAGAGTCACAGTTCCTTCCTCTCTGGCCAAGGACGTTGTCCTCCAGCCATTAGCTCCTTAACAGGAACTAAAACTACACTCGAAGCTTTGCAAATTCCACCTAAGAATTGTGTTTTTATAAGCTTAGGTCCCCAGGACAAACTATTTCCTGGAATTAATGAGCTCTGGAGAGCAATGTGTCTGTAGTCTGCACACAGGCAAGCGCACCAATCCAGCTGGGGTCCAGGTCACCTTTTCCAGACATGGCACCGAGGCCCTTTGGAACTGTCAGTGGCTCACTGTCAGCCTGTGTTAACACAGGAACATTGGCTATCTTTCAAACCTTGAGGAGAGACAACGGCAGGCATGCTGTGAGGATGGCCTGGAGCAGGAAGCCCGCTAGATGAGGCCTCCCATCCGAAGCAAACTTAGTTTTTCCATGCTCTCAACTTTGTCTCCAGGTCTCACACTCATTCATAGAGGTAGAAAGATGAATGAGAGCATTTGAAGATGCTCTGGGCACCTAATCTTCATTAATCTTTAGAAAGCCTCTAGTGCATGATGAGTTAACATTTTTATAAAGCTTGGGTCTCTTGTCAACGGCATCTTTACACTGCATTGCTTTTTCATATTTTCATAGGCTGAATGTATCAATGTGTTTAACATAAATATTTAAAAACATACAATTTAAAAAAAACTAAGAGTTTGACTATGTCTGTCATTTTAAATTCTACTTGGCACACGAGATTTGTCCCCAGTGGTGGGACAGCCTGACATTTCAAGGCCCAGGTGCAGGTTACAAAGAGCCAAGTCGGGCAATAATTAGCATTTCCGTCTCCTTAAGCAGTTCTCGTTCAAGGTTGTGAGGCTTTGTTTGGTCGCCTCTAGCTGTTGTGAAAACTCTGGAAGTGGTTAAGGTGAAAGGGCAGAAGATGGCTATCGCAAGGGGGCAGTACTTAGGGGCGATGGATACCAACCTGTTAGTCTCTCCCTGCCTGGCAGTCATGTTTGATCTCCTTGGAGCTGGCACTTAGGCAAGCCGTATCCCTTTGGAGCTATTCCTGCGCCACAGAATGCAGACAGATGGGGCTGCTGACGGGAAGTGACTACTGGCACAAATCCTCTCCTTCGCATCTCCCATAACTTAATGGAGCCCCGTTTCAAAGGCTGCTCGTCAACAGCCCCATATCCCACTCGTTAAAATCCAAATTGCCACATCCTTTGAGGGCGTCTTAGACCCTGAGTTGAAGATTTGAAGCATGAGCTTCAGATGATAAACCGTAGTAGAAAAATCTGTGTGATGCCCTGGTACCCGACTAGTGCACCCTTGACAGGAGAGTGGGGTTGCCAGGCTAGAAGAGGAGGAAACCCAGCTCTACAGAACTGGACGGAGGGTCAGTCTCCCTGTCCTAAGATAATCACAAACTTGGTGGCTCAAGACAGCACAAATTTATTAGCATAACACTTTGGGGGACAGAATTCCAGTTTCATGTCTCCTGAAGCTCCAGGGAACCCCTGCTTCTGTTCCTTCCCTGACAACTAGAGGTCATCTGTATTCCCTGGCTTCCCTGGCTCATGACCCCCTTCCTCCTCCTTCAAAGCCAGCTCCTCTCACTCTACTGACTAAGATTCCCTCCCTCTAATGGGAAGACCTTGATGATCCCACCGGGGCCAATCCAGATAAACCAGGATTGTCTGATTAGCATCCCCAGCTCACTCTCATTGTGTAACCTAGCGAGTTCACAGGCTTGGCGGATTAGGATGCGGGCATCCTTAGGCACCACCAAGATGCCTACCATAGAAGGCACGTACAAAGTATCAGCGGGTATCAAGCCATCTTTTATCGCTAGACCTTTGTTGAGCATTAATTTCTCCAGAAATAGACATGATTAAAGAAGGCTGTGTGATAAGAAATATGATGGAGATCTGTACAAAGGGTGACAAATGACTGACCCCACTTGGGTGGCACAGGGCTTGGCATAGGGTGGCCCTTGTGTTGAAAAAGTAGGTGTCAAGGTATTAATTCTTGTTCAAGAATCTCGCTTGTTTCACCACTTTGGGCAAAGCCATGCCAGAGTGGCAATAATGAATGGACAAATGGATTAAGTGTCATCCTCATCATAACTACCGTGCGCTGAACTCCTACTATGCTCCACATAGTGGTCTAAGAAGCTTTACCCCCGTTAATCCTTCATTCCTCTCTGCCCTCCAACAAGGAGCACCAGGCGTAGGTCCATTTGGTATAGCTGGTATTGGCTCAGAGTCTGCACAACTGACCCTGGTTCAGAGTTCTACAAGGTGTTCACTCATCCTCCTTCTAGTGGCTAGGGTCATAGGAGCTCAAAGATAGCTAATTAAGTTCCCTCTTACAATGTGTCTAGCTTCAAAGCCTGTGTTTAGGAAGAAAAGGACAAGAGGAAGTGTGGCCTAGTGGGGTTCTCCTCAACCTTAGGGTGGTCAGAGCCACCAGAGGACTTGTCAAAAGCCAGCCGGAGTCCACTGGAGGATCCCTCAGCAGGTCTGAGGTAGACTAGTGAAAGCACATTTCTACCAACCTCCGGCCGATGCTGACTCGGCTCAGATTCACTAGCATAGCGCAACTGACGGCTGACAGGAGCTCAGGCCTCGGGCATTGCTTTGCCTCTGGCTGGTGCTGTTTGCCAGTTGTGTGATTGTCAACAAAATCTTAGTCTCTCTAAACTGAATTTCCCCACTGGAAAATGATATGTTCTCTCATCACCATGAGCAGTTTTGATGAAATTCCACACCCAAAGTAACAGGCAATAGACATTCCGTGGTGACCCCTGGTTGCTGTTCTCCTCCACTCTTGAGAAAGGCTAAAACTCAGGACAATCCTTCTGGAGGGCTGCAACAGGCTATGAGCTGCCCTGGCTGGTCAGATCTAGATCCCTAAGCAGAGGCAATAGAAGAGATGAGAGCATCCTTGCTCTTCCAAAGGATCCAGCATTTTGAACTCAACAGCCATGCTAACAAGATAGCAGTTAACCAGAGCTTAGCTCAGGACTGCCTTGCCCTGTGAGCATGGTCTTGGGTCTCCACACAGCCTAGTGATGAGCTTTGTGTTTGGAGCTTCACACTCTTCTCCTTGGACAACACCACTCTCTATTAACGTCTTCCAGGAAAGTTGGTGAGCAGGTAGCTTTAAAACTTCTGCAGCTGCAAGCCCTGGGTGGCTGGTGAGACCCAAAGGGGGAGGTTGGTGAAGTGAGCATGCAAATGATTGTGTTTGTATGATATGTGTGTTTGTGAGTGTGTGTATGTATGTATACATCTGTGCCTGCCTTAGCAAGTACGTGTGCGTGGGGCGGAAGGGGAGAGGCCAGGGGATAATCTGACATAGGGACACACACACACACACACACACACACACTTACTTACACATCATCATCACCATCATTTAGGTCTCAGGAAGGAATAAGTAGTGGCACCCAGTCTCTTCCATAAACCCAGGTCCATTTTAACAAGGGCACCCACGAATGGAGTACGTGTGTGATCAACTCACTAGCTCACAGAGAAGAAGCTGAGGAGAAATTTCTCTTCCGAAGTCCAGCCCAGGGATTAGCACCACACAGAGAGCTTGCCTTCTAAACTCGGCAGCCATT
>LOEQ01006061.1:85740-112269 GCA_001685075.1 Bramus lutescens
TGTGTGTGTGTGTGTGTGTGTGTGCACACTCACATGCATGTGTGTGTGTATGTGCACACGCCTGTGAGTGCATGTGTGTGGGGGGGCAGTTTTTGTTTGTTTGTTTGCTTTTTTGTTGTTTTTTTCTGTTGGTTGCTTGGTTTTCTGAGACAGGGTCTCATTCTGGAGATCAGGCTGGCCTTGAACTCACAGAGATCCTCCTGCCTCTGCTGGGGCTAAAGGAATGTACCGTTGTGCCCAGACCAGGTGTTCAGTTTTAGAAGATCTTTTTTAACTCTATCCTTGGCATTCTGCCCTCACTCCCTTGACCAGTAAAGCATACTCACTGGAGATGGTCCCTTAGTGCCCATGGGTGCATATCAGTCACCATAGCTACCACAAGCAGACCCCTAGGGCCATAGCTAAGTATCAGTGAGAATAAACTCAAATTCTCAGGCACCATTCACCCTCACACCATGACCTGTGTGACAGGAGTCCCCTCAGGGACTCAAGCTTTAACAGTGTCTGTCTCGGTTTAAGAGGTATTTTTCCCCCCAAACAGTAGCTCACATATTTCCAAGGTACAATGCTGTATTCTTATATATGACAGCATTTTACAAATTGAAACAATTAGCTTCCATTACATCATTGTTTTTGTTTGTCTGTTGTTTTGTTACTTGTTTTTGGTTTTTTGAGACCCGGTTTCTCTGTGTGGCCTTGACTGTCCTGGAACTTGCTCTGTAGAACAGGCTGGCCTCGAACTCAGAGATACACCTGCCTCTGACTCCCAAGGACTGGGTTTAAAGGCATGCACCATCACCACCGAGTTTCCTCATGTTTTTGAAGTGAGAATTTTTCAAAACCCTTTCTTCTGCTATTTTGAAATATAAGGTACGTCATCAAGTGTGTGCATCCCACTGTACCACGGAGCATCTGAGCATATGCTTCGGATACTGGTCCACACATAACCTCCTCGATCCCCTTCATCTCTGCCCCAGCCTCTGGTTGCTCCCACCTTACTCTGTACCTCTATGAACTCCATTATCCCATACCCCACATGTGCTGTGATCCTGCGCTGTTTGTCCTGTTCTCCAGCATCCTTCCGGTCCATCTGTGTTGCTCACTGGGTGATTATCAATGACAATCCCAATTGATGTGATATCCAGTGCTTGCCAATACATAGATGACTTTAAAATGCTTAAAAATGATTTCAAAAGTAATTA
This sequence comes from Bramus lutescens, assembly GCA_001685075.1. Classification (NCBI taxonomy): domain Eukaryota; kingdom Metazoa; phylum Chordata; class Mammalia; order Rodentia; family Cricetidae; genus Bramus; species Bramus lutescens. The sequence continues at coordinate 86,943 of LOEQ01006061.1, forward strand.
AAGGATGTGAAGTCCATCTAATTCACTTAGACCCCCTCTGTGAGTTGACAGAGGGCTATGTAAGTCCTCCTGTAATGATCTGTTTTTGAATTCTCCTTGGCTGATCAGACTTTTTTATTTTTACTGAGGATGCTATAGGACACCCAAGGGCAAGGCTGCTGAGGAAGGCTTTCCCTTCTCCACTAACGTTCCTTATCCTCAACCCCCAATCTGATGTGACACATGGAAAATCTGTGTCATTTCTTATTATCCACAACTCCTACCAGACTGGAAGATCCCGAACACAAAAGAAAATCAATCGCATGGTGTATTTCCAGCGCCTAGGCCCTAGTACGTGAATAACAATAAAAAGTGATGGAGGAGCCAATGCGGCCATAGTAGCCCAAGGTGACCACGTGTGAGAAGACTTCTGAGCAGCCACAGTACCGAGGACAGCAGCTTTCCTGGGGATCCTCCCATCTGGTTTTAATCTTGCCAACAGGCATCATTTTGTAACTAACCAGGTTTCCATGGAAAGGACAGATTTACAAATTTAGAATCAACTTTGAAGATAAAGAGATGTTGTGGTTGAGAATCTTTTGTTGTTCCTGAATCCATCGTACAGCGCCCTTTATTTCTTCAGCTGTTCTTGATCTAAGCTGAGGCTCAGTTGCTATTTGGGGTCTTGGAAGGTTGGCGGCAGCAGTATTCATGGCCTGTGCCTGTCGTTTATGCCCTGTGACCTTGGCCAAATTATAATATGACTTGCCTCAAGTGTACTTGTAAATGAAGAGCTTGGGGAAGTCTGCTGTATGTGATAAGGCTGAGAATACCACCAAGTCATACTAAGCTCCCAGTTCCGGCTGACCTGCTGCTGCTGCTGATGGCATCTGTCAGAGAAGCTGACACGTAGGTAGAAAGAAATATATTAATAGGCCCAAGTGTCTACCGTGGCTTTCTTTAGAGGCAGAGGTTGAAGAGCCTTGCCTCTTTTCTTACACTCCCTATTTTCAAAGTTCCACACAAAGAGCTCATAAAACCAACACCAACTAACCATGGCACGTGCAGTCCGCAGGACATTTAAAGCCGGTGGCAGGAGGATTTACTCCAGTCGGATCCCTAAAGAGCAGTCTCCAGCTCTGTCAGAATGTCTCACTCTGGTTTATCCTAGGCTGTGCAGACCCGGCATCTGAAGGGAGAGCTGACTCAGCCGCAGGTGCGACGATGGATGTTGGATGGTTCCTTCAGGAATTCCTTACATCTGCACGTGGACATTACAGAAGTTAATGGTGGTCTTTTTTCTCCTATGTGTTCTCTGCCATGGTAAACACTGCTATTTTAGGGATTTGGGCTATTTCTAAACTTCTATCCATTTATTTCTTTCAACTTTGCCTAATCTGGTTTTGATTTTATTATTTATTTTTATGTGGATGGGTGTTTTTCCTGAATGTGTATCTACATACCACATGCATACAGTGCCTACGGAGGCCAGAGAAGGGTTCAGATCCTCAGACTGGTGTAAAAGACAGTTGTGAGTCACTATTGTGGGTGCTGAGAATTGAACTTAGGCCCTCTGAAAGAACAATGCTGCTCATGACTGCTAGGCCATCTCTCCAAGTGTTACTCAGTCTGATATAAAGGAATAATGTATAAGGAAAGGGTTGGGGATAGAGCTCACTGCTAGACCACTTGCCCAGCACTCATGAGGCCCCAGTTCAACTCTCAGTTACAGAAATAATAATGATAATGATAATAATAGTAATAATACCAACAACAATGATAGTAGCAAATGGTTAAAAACCTTGATTGTAATAAAAGCCCACTGACACAAAGCATAAGACTTAACATCTAGTAAAAAGCATGAGACAAGGCCCCAGATCAGCTGTATGTACCTGTGGGAGCACATTCTGCTCCTTCAGCCAACAAAGTAAATCAGAAAGAAAAGGCAGATGCAGGGATGCTGTGTTCTGGAGATGCTCTGCTAAGGTTTGGATTGGCATTGGCTTTGGTCCTCCACTAAGCACCTCAGCTCCTCAGGCAGAACTCTCTCAATCTCTTCCCATGTTCTAGCACATATTTCTCCTTATTTCTTTTCAAGACCCTGGACACCTGACTTCAAGCTCCAGATACCCCCAGAATGTTCCAGCAAAAACACACTGTTTTTTCTTAGTCTTCCCCAGACTTCCACTAGAGTCTCTCCACAGGTGTCTCATTTAAAAGGGCCATTTCTCTCCGTCTATTTCTGTCAAGACCCTGGGCGATATCAAGGAAAAGGGTTAGAAAAGATATGGATAGCTAAGGTAACTAGGTAGACCTGCACACAGACAGTTGTGAGCATTCCAATGGTCAAGTTAAAAAGCCCTGCGCATACTGGATAGTGGGATAAGATTGTTTTTTCTTTACACAGAATTCCAAGTGAGATTTCTGTGTTTCTTTACACTGTGGGAAATACTTAGTGTCCATGCATCCCATTGCTGTGAAACAGGGATCCTTGTAAGGAATGTTTTCAGCATCATGAGAGAGCCAGGGAGTGCTGGGAACACAAGGAAGATTCAGCACCAGGAGAGAAAGTCACCGTGCCCAACCAAGGCGAAGTCACACAGGTTGGGTAACCGGACCACTGGCATCTAGTCCGTCTTGTCTGCAGCACTGCCCCCTCTGCCATCCTTCTAGAATGATGTCTAGCCCAATGTGCATTGAATAAAACAATAAGTATCTTGAAACTTCGGTAGCATCATTTCTGGCCTCCTGCAAATTACAGCTTCCAAGTGTACAGTCCCCTGGAAGAGAAACTGGGGTGCTGGAAGACACAGCTCTCCAGCTTGCCTGGAGCCTGGAGTTATCAGAGGGCCAGCTTCAGTACTGTTGCTTGGCTTCTGTGTCCAGTTATTCTGAGGTTATTGGTCCAGGTTTTAAGCAAGATGTCAGGATATTATGGAACCACCCAGATGACTCTTGTGTGTGGCACAGTTAGAGAACACACTTGTACAAAGTGTAAAATTAAAGCCAAGAGACAAAGGCCTGGGTGCCGTCTTCTGAGCTTTAGTTTCTCCATATAAAGAGTGAAGAGAAAATCACCTGCTTGGAAGGATGGGATGTTCTTAGTGGGGAAAGTGTTTGCTGGGCAAATATGAGGATCTAAGCTTGGATCCCCAGTACTCTTGCGCAAACCTGCTATGGTGGCACACAGCATAACCCCAGGGCTATGAGGGTAGCAGAAGAATCCAAGGAGATTCTAGTCAGTTGGTGAGCTCCAGGTTCAGTGAGAGACCCTGTCTCAAAAATAAGGTGGAAAGCAATACAGGAAAACACTGGACATCATCTTCTGGCCTTCCCATGCAATCCCATAAGCACACACACCTGTATACACACACACAATTTTAAAAAGCAGCTGCCTTGAACACTCCACAAATTTGTTGTGTGAATATGGGGTGGTTTGAATGAGAATGGCCTACATTGCTCATACATTTGCATGTTAGTCACTGGGGAGTGGAATTGTTTGAGAAGGAGTAAATTGATTAGTAGGTGTGGCCTGATTTAAAGAGGTGTGTCTGTGGGCTGGGCTTTGAGGGCTCAAAAGCTCATACCAGACCCAGTGTCTGTCTCTTTCTCCCTGCTGCATGCATGTCAGGATCTATAACTCTCAGCTACTGTCCAGCACCTTATCTGTCTATATCCTTCCGTGATGAACGTGGATTAACCCTCAAAAACTGCAAGCAAGTCCCCAATTAAATGCTTTCTTTTATAAGACTTTCCTTCGTCATGATGTCTCTTCACAAGCAATAGAATAGTAACTAAGACAACTTCGTAAAATTCTGTTGGTAACTTCTAGCACACTCCTCAGTTATCATCAACAAAATATTATCAACATGTACATGAGGTGGAAATAATAATATACTAACAATTAAATATGAAGACATGAACCTGTTCCTTGTTGATTACTCTTACTCAGCTCAGATTTTAAGGTTATCACAAAAGTCTTTGATGTTGAAGGCTCTTTGGGGAAATTTTAGTTCATTGATTACCTACCACCCACTAAGTTAAAGATAAGCTATCACATTCAGCAGGAGACTAGAAGCTTAAAATGTGAAGGAGAAAAGGCTTTTTTCTCTAACCTGATAAACTTGCTTTTTTGTCTTCCACATTTGCATCGTCCAGGCAGATGTCAGCCTGCACTGGCTACTTTCACCTGCCCCCTTGTGTTCTTCCTCCTTTACTGTGTGATCATAGACGATCACATCCTTTCCCTCCCCAAACCCCAGTAGACATTTGTCAGAACATGGCCTAAAGGGAAGGACTGTGTTCCGTGTTCTGTATGTGAAACCCTCTGTACCTCTTATGAACTATCTTGAACTTTCTTTGGACTCATCAATTGAAATAGTCAATGATGTGTGTAAATGAAACCGCAATCTTCTGTTCAGCTTGAAAAATCTGTTTTTCTTCCAATATGTTTAATGCTCAGAGATCATTTAATGTCTACATCATTTTCCAGAACGGGATGTAGGGAGAGTCATAGCTATAAGGGTGCTTCAACCTAAACTATTTTTGAGGTTCCTTTAATTATCACTATACTGCCATTTCCCAGAGGAAAAAAAAGTATCTCCTTGTAATTCTGTAAGCTTTGTCAGTCAAGTCTGAAGTCCTTAGGAAAATTATTTACTGGTTCAAAACATAATGCTTGTAATTATTTTTATTATTATTATTATTATTGTTATTATCATTACTCCTTATCAAATCTAGGGCCTTCTACACACTAGGCAAATTCTCTTACTGCAGAGTTTCAGCGTCAGCCCAGAAGCCAGGATTTTAATTGGTGTCACTGCTGCTGGCATCTCTTCAAAGACAGCAGCACTTCAGAGATGACACTCTCCTCAATGTCAGCGTCTAAACTCCTTCACCGCTGACTGGCTCAGTGGAAACTTCTAAGGAGCCTGTGGGATTGCCGGGAGGAGTGGAGGTAGAGAAGATCACCCTCCCTGAGGAAGTCACACAGTAATATGGAACAGAAAGTTCTTTAGATAAAGAGACCCAATAGAACCCTCACAACTTCAAACCCAGCATCAAAATCTCACCTAGAAAATAAAGAAATAAGGTGTAAATCAAGATGGGATGGGGAATTCAGAAAAACATCTATTTCTAAAAGAATACTTGATACTCTGACTTTCTGTTAGCATCACAGCAGATACTGCAGCGCCTGTACTTGCTCAATTGGACAGCTCAGAAGTTATATGTAAATTAGCAATGTCTATGTCAAGAAGCAGCAAACGGGTGTACCGTATATTGAAATCTAAGACACAGCCTCGTGATTGTAGCTCAGGCTAATCTGAATGCTCAAAACACATGCTTGGATCACCAAATCTACTCTTTTAATTTTATTTTACATTATTTCTTTATTTTGTGGAGGTGAGCCATGCCACAGCTCATTTGTGGAGGTGAGAGTTGGGAAACTTACGGAAGTCAGTTCCCTCCTGCCATCACGTGGGTTCTAGAGTTGAAAATTCAGATTGCTAGACTTGGCCACAAGTACCCCTCTTGCTGAACCATCTTGTCAGCCCCAAATATTTTAACTATCATCAACTGAAAGTAGAAACAGGGGGATCAATGAGGCCCATTGTCCAGTCAGTCTAACCTACTTAGGAAGCTCCAACACAGTGAGAGCACCTGCCTCATAAAATAACGTGGCAAACCCTGAGGCACCATACCTGAGGCTGGCCTCTGGTTTCTATGTGTATGTGCACATGCGCACGGGCAAGTGTGTGCAAACACACACATAGCTGAATACATACAAACAAGAAATACACATTCATTCACATACAGAAAGCACTGACTGAGCCTTTTCAGAAACTTTATTGAGGGATAATCCCCTTAACACAAAATCTACCTTTCTAAAGTGCATGTTTCAGTGAATCCACCGTTTGCATCTGTTATCCCTATATAATGGAAGTAACATTTTCATCACCCTCCAAAGCAGTTGAGACCACTCAGCAGTCATTCTTCCTGCCACACCCAAGCCCTAACGCTGCAATGGCCATCTCCATGCATCTGTCTAATTGGGGAATTTTATGGGAAAGGAATCAGTGTGAATACAAAATTTTCATATAAAACCTTTCGTGGTCTTCTGTTTCTGGCTCATTCCAGTTAGTGTATTTTCAAGTTGGTCTGCAGTGCGTGGCTTTTACACTTAGGCCTATGGCCCATATTGAGTTCACTTTTGCCTGTGTTAAGAGGTAAGAGGCCAAATTTTTGAATGGAAAAATAAAATAATTTAAAAAATGAGGTAAGAGGCCTCTTCATTGTTTCATGTGTGGAACTGCAGTGTCTTTCTCCCCGTCTGAAGCCCTGCCCCTGGACTCCTTATTTGTTTCCTAAGTTTATACTCAATGTAATCATTGATAAGGTAGTAACCACATCTGTAATTTTGCAGATGTTGTCTATATATGTCATCTTTGTTCCCCTCATCATCCACTACAGCCTTCTTTGTGGGTAAATGGGTATTTTGTACTCTGCCATTTTAATCCTCTTGTTTGTTTAACTGTATAGTCTTTAGCTTCTTATTGGTTGCTATAGTAACTAAAATTAGCATCTGTAAACAACCTGCTTTGGATGAACACAAACTTGATTTTATTTGTATACAAAAACTCAAGTCCATTCCCCCTTCTTTTTTGTGACCTTATTGTAATGAAATTTACATCTTCATACATTCTTAATTCCCAACACATAGTTTAGCTACTGATTTACACAAATGACTTTTAAATCAGACAGAAGGACTTAAACATTACGTGGCATTATACCGTCCTTTGTTCTGCCTACCTGTGTGAGCTTCACTGTGCTCTTTCTTAGCTCGTGTGGAACAGGGCAACTGTCCAAAGCCCTTTCATTTCAGTCTGATAATCATGATGCAACATCTGTTTATTTGAAAATGCCGTAATTTCCCATCTTAAGAAAAGTGACCTTCATTTGTCAACAAATTTCACTTTTACTGAAAAATTAGGACGATTTCAAGGAGCACTGCTTAGTGGCCAGGCCATTCTGCCATTTGCCACATGTGGAGAAACTTGCTACTAATGGGGGGGCGCACACCTGAAAAACCCATAAGTCGAGTCTGATCCAGAACTGCTGTGGAGCTGAGCGTCTCATCAAGACCTTATAAAAATTAAATAAATAAATAAAACAATAAAATTAAGCCTATTTCAAAAATCTAACCCAGGATTCACAAGTTCAAAAGCCCCCGGTGAAAAGATACCAGAGAACGGTGGGGACAATGGCAGACTGAACTCCTCATCTAGCTACTGTTCAGCCGCAGGGAGTGCCCACGTGGAAGCTGTAGCGACTTGAATGGGGGCTCACAGTTTGGTATGGCCACAGCCTAATTCCTATAACCCATGCATCTAATCTTAATAGATTAGAAAACTCGCTTGACATCTTGAGAGGATATCGTGCTAAATCACCTAAGTAAATGCTAAACCTAATCACAAGTGGTCTTGCTAGAGCAAGGCAGAGGAAAAATGCCACCAAGGGGAGTCGGTGTGAAGACAAAGATGGGGACCGGAGGGATGCAACCACAAGCCAAGGAGTGGAAAGTTAGGAAAAAGTAAAGGGGAGGAATAAATTCCTCTCCCAGGCATGCCTCGAGTTGGAACTCTGGCCACAGAACTGTGACTGGATATGTTCCCGCTGTTTTCCGCGCCAAGCTTGCCGTGTTTTCTGTGTAAGCAGTGGTAGGAACCTGCCATGGATGTGCATCTAGGGACACTAGGACTTCCACTCTCAAGGAGACAGAAATCCAGAACTTCCCACACACAGTATTTTGTATTTCAAAGCACTGAGTTGGTCATATAGCCCAGTTCTCGCAGTCAGCTCTGGAACTCTGGTACCTATTTGCCGCTCCGCTCTAGGTTTTCCCAAACGTGTGCCTCGCTCAGCCGCTCACCAGTCAGCTTCCATGCAGGTTCCAAATCAACTCTGTTCTTCCTGGAACTCTCACAATAGACTCGACAGGCTCAACAGGTTCCTAATTCCGGTGAAGGAAGTAAACTGCTCTGGGCGTAGTTTTGACGTTAAGCAGGGTAAACATTTCAGGTCCTCCATTCCGTAAACTTGAGGATACAAACACTCTTCTTCTGAGCTGACATCACTACATTTGGTCTGATTACACATACACGCCCATTCAGGTTTGACCGGTAAAAGCAGCCTTCAAACCAGCTGCTCCGTGGGGAAAATGCAGTCACTAGCACTACCTGGTGGTCTCTGCATTCCCAGAGCACCAGGAGTAATTGTAGCAATTCCTCCATCCCAGGGCCTTCAATTCGCCATTGCCTCGTTAGCAGTCTTTTGCCTAATTTCGAAGTACTTTCTAAGAGGCAAGAAAAACTAAGCTTCCCACATCTGGGCCAGGACTGGCCAGCAGGAGCCCTGGGCTTCAATCCCATTTACCCCTGGACAGCTGCATGGTCTCGGCAGACCCGGTTCACCTCTCAGGCCTTAATTTCCTGCAGCTGATCTCCGAATTTCCTTTCAGCTTCAAAAATTATTTTGATGGTGTAATTTGATTATGCAATAAAATCTCAAATGTCTTTCAGCTTTCCGTTGAGTTTGCACACGTGGAGAAAGCAGACACACGCTTTCATTTATTCACTGATACCAGGTGTGTGTCGTGTGCCAGGCAGGCCTTCAAAAGCTGGAGGTACGGACTTGCCTAGAAGTCACACACTCAATAAAGAACGTGCAGTCACTTGGATGTTTGTGACACAGTTTCCAGCTAAACCAAGGTCGTGTAACTTAGAAGGGAAGAGTTGGAGAAGGGTCCGTTAAGGAGGTGAGGCTTAAATTGAGTTTTGTAGGGCAAAGAAGAAAAATAATAGCCCATGAATAAAAAAAATTAATCCCTGGAAAGTGTATGGAACTCAGAGAATGGCCAGAACTTACTAGCTAAATGAGCCAAAGCAGCCCGGCCACCTTTGGTTGCTCTCTGAGACTTCAGGTAGCATCAACTGAAGCTCTGCCCGCTCCTTATGCCTCCCTCTGGGTTTTTCAGCTCCTTAGGCCATATGATTCTCAGCTCCGTGTTGAAATGTGCCTTACAGAACACCACCTCATCAAGACTAGAGGTAAATACGACTGACCTGGGCTCTAGCTGGGTGCGAACATTGAGACCTGTCCTTACTCTCTTCCGCTGTGCGTCCGTCCCACTTCCCAGCCACCTGCCCTGGGACCCTCAAGTTCATGGATCCATGCGAAGACAGTACTTCGAGCAGAGGACACAAAGATGCATCTGGTCCACACACTGATGTGGGGTATGTACAGTGTGTAAAAATGTTAGCAATGAGGAGACCACGCTCCTGAAAGCAAGGCTACTTAAACTCATTGCTTAAAAATAGAAATAAAAAGATATGAATGTGGAAATGGGACTGGTTTGGATGAGGAAAAGTATCAGTGAGAGTAGGAGGGGACAAGAGCCTGTGATGAGAAGAGGGAAACAGGATTAAAATGTAATATGTAATATATATATGTGTGAAAATATTACAATAAAACCCATCACTGTGTAAAATTAATATACACTAAGAAAAAGCTTTACAGTGGCCTGAAAAAAAAAGCTAAAAGGTATATACTACACACATCTACTGTTTTCTATCTCTCTTTCTCTCTCTCTCTTCCTCTCTCTTTCTCTCTGTGATGTGTGTGTGTGTGTGTGTGTGTGTGTGTGTCTGATTCGCTTTCTGATTGAACCTGAATGGATTCAAGGGGAGTTCGAGGCTTTCCCCAGGACGTGAGGTTTTCAGGTTACTTTAATTTTTTCCCAGATTATTATCAGCAAGCCATTTCACACGCTTCTGTTCCAGGAAAAATAAAAGGCTAGAGCCAACCATTTCTAAGTAATTTCCCAAGGACTCCTAGCTGGCAATTTATATTAAACAATGTCGCATTCCATGTGCAAAACAAGTTGCTTATCCCTATTGTGGGAGTGTTGTTTTATCAGCCCCTCCTCCTGTTGTGAAAAGCCCCTGATCAGCTACCACCTTCAGGGCTCTGTTTCTTCATCCCTAAAATAGAGCTGCGGAGATAATGATGCTGCGGCCCTGAACAAAAATGATGCAGGCAGGAAATTTGCACAATATTTAAGACACAGTCATTACTCAACTGAAAAAGACAAAAAAGGAGTCATGGTTATTCATGACAGAAAGAAAAAGGCAGTCATGTAGACAAGGATCTAGAGTGTAAAAAAGCCCTTTTCCATACTCTGGTGTTTTGGATAAATAAGTGTTGTCAGGCCTTTATTTTAGGAGGGAAACTGAAGAAAAGTAAAGTGGCATTTTGGCTGCTTGAGAGACAGGGTGCTCTGCTTCCAGAACCCCAGTGAGAATCTAAGAAATTCAGGTAGAGAAAGAGAAAGTACCAATCTGTCTTTTTAAAAATTAATTGCAATTTTAAAAGATCACAATGAAGCATATTTCTGTCTAAAATTCTAATACCTTATGACACATGTGCTAAATACTGGCTCATTAAGTAGTATTGACTTACAGTGATGGAATTTTCACTGGTGCAAACAAAGGAATAGTCAAGGGTTACAAGGTATATAACACAAAGGTTACAATTTGATTATCACAAATTATCATAATGTGCTCCATAACGATGGAATAAATATTATGTCACAATAGGAAGAAATAAAACATACTGCTCTCATATATAAATCAAACTTCAAAACCAAAAACTGAATTTGCAAAGCCCAGAGCTCTTGCTGTTCAGCGAAGTTGCTACCGCAAAGCATAAAGCCATCTTCCAAATCCAAAGCCAGTGACCTCATGGAGCATTTCTCTTCACAAAGGAATCTCAGTGAACGTTGTCCCCTGAGACAGAGGAAAATAGAGTCATTCTTCCCAACAAGTTGTACAATCTAGTGCTGTCCCGGAGCCCAGATGGAGGGAAAAGACACAGGAAGAGGGATATTGGCCACCCTACAGCACAGAAAGGAGAAGCAGAGACAAGAGAGCCCAGTGGAAAAAGACAAACCTCACAGGGAGTGAGCAGCTCAGGCTGCAGGCTACCAAGGCTGCAGCCATGATGGAGGACACTCTCCATCCCAATATCAAGAAGGGAGCGACTCTGTGGAGAGAGTCCCTTGTTGGTGACTTGGGGCTCTGAGGACTGACACTCTTCATGCGTGGTTCACAGACACTCTCGTTACCCTTGCTGACTGACTCTCGGGCCCATTTCTTTCTTTAGGTTTTTTTGGGAGGGGTTCTCAAGTCTGGGTCTGGAATGGGCGGGCCTTCAAGTTCGTGGTTTTCTTCTTCAACAGTGAATGAGACACTTTGAAGAGCTATGGGCCAATGGCAGGATGCAGAGGGCCTCCTGTTCATCCCCTCAGCCAGCCATAAGCTAGAGCAAACAGTGTGCTTCTCTCTGTCTCTCTGTCTCTCTCTCTCAAGAGGACTCACTCTTCTGACCTCTAGGATGAGGAAGCATCCAAAAGTCGACTTCATTGCCTCATTTTGAGTCCTGATTTGTTTTTGCTCTTTTGGTTTTGTTTGTTTGTGTTTTGCAATAACATCTCACGCTGCACCTGCTAGACTGGCCGCAACCCCGGATCCTCCCGCTCCAGCCTTTCAAGAGCTGGGATCACACTTTCAGTCTTCTGGGAGAGCTTCTGCCCCTTGCCTTCTCTGCTTTTCTGCTTACCTTGAGAGCACTTCAGATTTCACGGAACACCAGAGAAATATCAGGACTTGAAGTGGTAAATTCTGCAGATGGTGCTGATAAAGTGGCTCCCTAAATCCAGCTATCTGTAGGACTGCAAAGGCCTGGTGACATTAAATGCTCCCTGTGCTCAGAGCCAGCAGGGGCCCTGGAGACCCATGAGTCCAGACAGCCTTCTCTGAGATGAAGCAAAGGGGCCAGCGCAAGTCAAGGGTCTTCGTCAGGGTGGTTCAGCTGTAGGTGGCTAAGCCTGGCTCTTGGTCTCCTGACCAGAGGTCCGAACAATTTCCATGATCCACTTATCCAATGGCTCTCGCACTTAAAGTATTATTGTCTGGATATATGTCATAAAAGAACTGCTATGCTCTCCCTTAAGCCAAATTGAGCAAAGGAAATTGTCACATATATGTAGACATCCGCATATACATACATACATGTGTGCATGCACGCACATACACACATCCTTAAACTGTTGGGTTTGTAGCAAGTTTTGTCTAATCCTCTAAAACCAGACATTGGGTTGCTTTTGATGGCATCAAACCACACCCCATTTACTCATTTAAGTCAGTGGCAACTTTTAAACCCCAGAGAAGCTCATATTACAATCACATCCATTAAAATTGTACATAAGGGTTTGGGGGCCTTAGAACTATGGTTAATTTATAGCCAATTCTTACCATAAAGGAAGCAGAAAATTATGGACTTTTCACTAAAACAAAGGATTTAAAAGTTTATTTGACTCATAGTTTTTTTTTCTCTTTGCCTTAGGAAGCCAGAGTTTTCTATTAGCTCTAGAATTGAACATTTGATCCATCTTGCATATACCAGTTAGTTCATCTCTTCTTTAAAATGTCACTCCAATGATAAGCTTGTTGGAATAGTCTAGAAGACTAGCTACGAGATGTCGAAGTGCACAGAGAATCCCAGCTGCTAAGACCCCTGTAACGGTGCCAACCAGCTTCTGCTCCACTTAGGGCCAGCAGGTGTGCAGCACTGTGCTGCCCACTGTGGGAAATTAGACATTGCTCGGTCTCCTTAACTCCTTAGGAAAAATGGGCATCACTTCTGCATCAGCCCTGGTGGGAGAAGCAGTGGGATCCCCTCTCAGTTTCCCGTGATCTTACCTATGGTGGTTCCAAGGCCAGCGGCTACACAGGAAGCGTGCCCTGTTATCTACCCCAGGAGAATCCGTCTCTCCCCCCTTATCCTAGCAATGCGGCTTGGATGTGCAGGTGGGTGGATCCGTGGCTGGAGATGAAACTAATGGTAGGCCAGTGGTCTGAGCTACCAGCAACATTGTCTCTGTACCATCTAATGGCAGGTAAGTGGTCTAAGCTACCAGCAACATTTAAAAACTAATGGCAGGTCAGTGGTCTGAGCTACCAGCAACATTTTCTCTGTACCATCTCTACTGCTGATATATTTGATTTTTGATACTTGACGGAAAGTTAAGATACTTCCCTATCAGTGGGAATATAGGATTCTAGAGTTCTTTAGACTTCTACAAGCCTTTATAGTCTTCTCACAGATATAGTTACATTTTATATAAAATTTTTCACTTGTGAGGGCGAACATTTTTGGCTTTCTGGTCACAGAAGAAATAGGGGCAACAAAATTCACATACCTGCCTTTGTGTGTAGTCAGTGTTTCACTTCACATTGGTCTTTTTTATCATTATTTTTTGCCTTCTAGCACATGGAGAAAGGCAGGCTATACAACTAGAGTGTATTCTTCAAATTAAAGATTGTATGCAAATGTTCATGGCTCCACTACTCGCACTAGCTTAAAGACAGAAGCAACCCAAACACCGTCCACAAATGGATGGACAGACAATATTGCAGCATATCCGTGTAATGAAGCCAAAGGAACTGGGGACTGAGAGATGCTACAACATGGATTAGCTCAAAATTATTACATTAAAAGAAGCTAGACACCAAAGGCCATGTGTCTGAGTCCACACTCAAATTATCCACAGTAGGTAAAGCCATAAGCAGAGAGAGCAGACTAGCTGTTCCCAGGGCCTGTGAGGGAGACGGATACAGGAGGGAGTGATTAATGAGGGGAGGGATAGCACCATTTGGGATTATAAAATATCCTGGAACTAGAAAAAGGCAATCAATGGTTGCACAGTGCTCTGAAAGAGTCAGTTGCATACTTTGCAGTGGTTAAAGTTAATGAAATTTAGATCACAAGGGTCCACAGTCACCAACACATCCAGGCATACACCACACACATTCACACTGTGGAAGGATGAGGAAGGGTCGGGACCCAGGGCTTCCACGGCAGCAGACCTGGTTTCCCAGCGCTAACCACTCAGTGATTCCTTTCTCTACTACTCACCGATGAGACCTGGCCTTCTTTATCTCCCTAACCACACTACACTACACTCTTCCCTAAGCCTGCACTCAGGGGACTGTCGGATCAGCTTTGACGAGTCGTTTGGGACCCTTCTAGGCAGATCCAGAGAGGTCGCATTGCCCCATGCGTTGCTCCGGGAAAGTGAGCCTGGAAGGTGCCCATCCCTCTCTGCTTTGTTGAGTGGGTCATGTGGGATTTTTCCGTAGCGCAGATGGACCCTGTCTGGAGAGCATGTTAAAGATACCAGTTGCTTCTTCAGAAAGGTAGACGTGAGCTAAGCCCTGCTAGCTCGGCACATGTTATCAACACTGGAGGACGAAACGGGCTCAGTAATATGTGATGGAAGCTTCCAGATGTTCCCTGAAAAGGAAGAGGAAGAACACCAAAGGGACAGCTGGATTCTCAACTGGAGAGTCTCCCACCTTTATCTCTGGGACCTACATAAAGCAGATCTAACCCCGAAAACCCTTTGTGAGACATGGCCAGCCCAGGGGAAGGAGATTGAAGCTAACAGAAAGCAAATGTCTACTTTGGCAAAGTCCGTGGCTGACGTCAGTTTGTTTTCCTCTCCACTGGTAATGGAAAAGAACTCCTAAGACAGCCCAGTGGAAACGCTCAATGCGAAATGATCCGTCTGACTTTGATCATCTGCACGCGCTGTGATAAGCAACATATGGCAGCCCTGTCGCTGTGGCTGGAGTAAATCAGCAATCCAGATATTGTTCCCACCAAAGTTTACCTGCTAGAAAGAGCATGCCAGAGGATGACGATAAGAAAAAGAGCAATACCAGCAAAGCCACAGAGCACGTCGGAAGTTACAGACTGTGGAAGACTTCGTGTGTAGGCCCCGTGGTCCACCCTTCAGCACCCAGATGAAATGGTCTGAATGCCCGTCCTCCTTGCTACGGGACATCTACCTCTAATCCCAGGGTTGACATGGGAGGGGACAGGCTGCAGCGTGGTTTTTTTCTGTTACTTTCAGCTCCATAACTGTGATACTCCATCACTGAACCACATTTTAGCCCATTCTGCATTCTTCCAAGTCCCCAACTAAGAAACTTTCACAGAAATGTCCCAGTTCCAGAATTCCCACTGATGGCCATCAGCTCTGTGTGTGTGATTGGGTATGCACAGCACAGAGTTTATCATTTTTGTCATGCTGACTGTGCAATCTCACATGACATTGAAATTGCTAACACTCACTGTGGTGAAACCCTCACCCTTGTATGCTTCTACAGTGTTGAACAGCCAGCCATTAGCAGTAAGTCCTCCGGGCTTGCCTCTGTCTTCCGTTCCCCTGATAACCACTCTTAACTCTTGCTAAGTGTTTCATATGAGCAGAATCACATGGGATTTTTTTCTTTCATGCCTGGCTTATTTCTCTTGGCACATGCCCTTTGGGTTCATCCATGTTCTAGCACCTATCAGAATTTCATTCTGTTTTAAAAGCCAGAGCAGATCCCATGGCGGGTCACACAGCACTTTATTTAGCCACTCATCAGCTGACAGGCCTTGGGGTTGTTAGCACACTTGTTACTGCTGCTGCTAGGAGCTGCCTTTGTGCAGCCATGAGTTCAAGGCCTTGCTTTCAATTCATTTCTATGAGCAGAACTGTAGCTTCATATAGCAATTCCGTTTAAATTTGGAAGATCCCCTGCCTTGGTTACTGTTGCATTGTTGGGAAGAGAAACCATGATCAAGACAACTCTTACCAAGGAAAGCATTTGACTGGGACTTGCTTACAGTTTCAGAGGCTTAGTTCGTGATCGTCATGGCAGGAAGCAGACAGGCTGGTCAATGGAGCAGTAGCTGAGAGCTTTATGGACTGATCCATAGATAACAGGCACCACAATGACACGCCTCCTCCAACAAGGCCACACCTCCAAATCCTTCTCAAACAGTTCCACTGAAGACCAAGAATTTAAACAGGTAAGTCTATGAGGACTTCTCATTCACACCCATAGCTGCCATANGGCAGCTGCAACATTTTACATTCCCATCAGTAACAACAAAGATTTCAGACTTTCTATATCCCAGCCAATAATTTTTGTGGCTTTTTATTTGTTTGATTGATTTTTGCAATAGCTACATTGGTGTGTGTGAAATAGAGTCTCATTGTGGTTTTGACTTGCATTCCCTAAAGATGAGAGATACTGAGCATTTTTTGCTATGTTTATCATCCACTTGTATATCATCTTTGAAAAACTCTCTTCTCAAGTCTTTTGCCTGCTTTAGAACTGTTTTTTATTTCAGATGTTGTTGAGTTGCAGGAGCTTTTTATATATTCTAGCTAAGAGATACCTGATTAACAAACATTTTTTTATACCATGAGTTTCTCATTACTCTCTTGATAGTACATTGTATTCAAAAATATTAAAAATTTGATGACGCACCAGTTACCTATCTTCTCTGTTGTTACTTGTGCTTTTGGAGTCATCCAAAAGGTCATTGCCAGATCTGATAGGTATCTTCTCCAGCCCCATATTGCCTTCATAGAGTGTGATCATTTTTACTCAGGTTAAGTCTTTGGTTCGTTTGAGTTCATTTTTGCCTGCCATGAGAGTCCAGTCTCATTCTTTTGCATGTGGATGTCCAGAATTTTCCATACTAAGTTTTTCAGAGGCAGACAGACCCTTATCCCCTTGGATGGTCTGGTCAGTTCTGTGAAAACCTTATGCATATAAGGTTATATGCATAAAGATTTATTTCTGGGCTCTCTGATTTATTTCACTGATCATGAGTGTGTGGACAGAAGACGGATGATGAACACATGTCAGGATAAGGCCACACTGTCTTGACTCCTGTGGCTTTACAGTGAGCTCCCCAACAGTTTCATTCTTGTGTTTCAAGATTATCCTTACTCTTGGGGGCTTTTTGAAATTCTCTAGTTTGTGATGGATTTTTCTATTTCTACAAACATGACTAGAGTTTTGATAAGGGTTTCTCTGAATCAAAGATCTCCAAGGGTCATACCTTAACCCATCTAAGCTAAAACACTTGTGAACTTTCAGGAAAGTCCCATCTCCAGATCAAGAGGCAGCACTGATTCAGCCAGTAGACTTCGCTAGCTGGAGAATGCCCTTGGTTTTTCTCTTTGCCTTTTGTCCCTATACTCATTTGTCTCATGATGACAAGCCAATGAATAGAAGTAATTGGACATCACGCTCCTCTCTTTAGGTTTAGGTACTTGGCAAAACAAAAACAAAAAAACAAAAACAAATAAACAAACAAACAAAAAATAAACCTCATCCAGAGGAGAAAACTTTTTCCTACAATCTCATTGTTCCAAGTGAAATTGACTATCCATCTAATCACAAAAAATTGATTTTTTTGGCAACTACCAAAAAAGGAGGATGCTTTTACCTCAGTTACCAAACTAATTAGACAAGTGATGGGGTTACCACAACTGACTTAAATGAATTGGACTTATCATTGAGCTTACAATGGGCAGAGATATTCAGAGAAAGAAGGAGTTAAATTGTGGCTGTTGGCAGAAGCATTTAGGAATGGGCGATGTGTAGCCAGCTAGTCATACCCCTAAATTTCTACCCAGTACCTCTGTAAGTGTACTTACTTAAGTGTACAGGGCTTGTACACAAGAAAACATTTAGTGCCTTTGCTAGAATAAGACCAGACAGCGAGGGTAAAATGTTGAGGGATAATAACACTATGTAGTCGGAGTGAATCGTCTTAGCGATAGCTGTAGAGTTTATAAAAATGCTAAGGACTTTCTAAAAAGATGAACCAAGCTCTGGGGCACTCAATTCAAACCAAGCAGCAAGAGGTTTCTGCTTCTTCCAGATGGAGACAGCTGAGAACTTACACAGCACGTTCAACTTCTTACAGCTGCATTCCAGTCTACTTTCTCACGTGATAATGTTTAAGAGTGTAATACAGCTGGGCCTGGGGCACACACTGTAATCCCGGCACTCAGGAGGCTGAGGCAGAGGGAGCATAAGCTGGAAAACAACAAGACTACAAGGTGAGTTTGCAGCCAACCTGAGCTCCACCAAGAGACTGTGTCTCAAACACAAACACACACACATAACGTATGCCTAAAAGAACGAGTCTGCTCATTTTCAATCTTGTTTTCATTTCCTCTTTTATGTGCATTTTATGGGGACATCCAGCCTCTTCTAGTACATTCTAGATTTAATGAGTCCTTAATCCACAGAAAAAGAGGAAGCAATCGCAATCAGTTTGTTTCCAAAAGGATCAGTCAGTCATCGTTCTGGCCCTTCCTAGAAGAATCAACTGTACCAAGATAATCTCCGGAGAGTATTTGGCAGAATATGATCCGCTTTCTGAAGCAGCTGATGTACCAAAGCTTTGAATGAAATCCAAGATATTTTTTTTGAAGTTTGATGACATTTATGCAGTCTGAGTGGCATCCAGGTTGAGAGAGAACACCAAGGTTTTGGATGGGGAAATTTTTTCAGTCCTGTGGACCAGGTAACCAAATCAGACAGCACTGTGGGCTGTTGTGAGCATGTTCCTGGGGGGAAGGGTGCTGTTTTCCAGCATAGCAAAGTAACAAGGAAAAATCTTGTAACTCCTCAAAGGTTAGAAGTGGCTTAGAGCACACAGATGTTACAGGGACAGGATGGGGTGAGGGGGACTGTTAGGGAGAGGGCGGGTGTTAGGGACTGGGTAGTATGAGTGATCCAGAAGCTGCATAGGACCTGACCAGTGTGAACCTGGCCTGAAGAGGGAAAGAAGGAGTCTAAGCATGCTACTAATTAACAACTTTTAAAATTTAACTTTATTGATCTAAAAATACCTTTACTGAGTCAAAATATAGCCATGACAGTGTTTTGATTATTAACAACAACATCAAAAAACTAACTTAAATGCATCAGAACCACCACAGTGGCCCGGAACTTGGTTTTGTCTTAGAGTAACATGGTTCAAAAGCTACCTTGCTTTATCGCAATCATCATTGTCATCATTTTGTGTGCATGAGTGTTTTGCCTACATGTATGTCTATGTACCATATGAATGCCTGGCATCCTCAGAGTTCAGAAGAAGGCATTGGATCCCCTTGAACTGGAGTTACAGACAGATGTGAGCCACGATGTATGTGCTTGGAACCGAACCTGGGTCCTCTGGAATAGCATCCAGTGTTCTTAACTGACTGAGCCATCTCTCCAGTCCTGAAAATTACTTCACTTTCAAGTTGCTATTTAGGAAGTCAAAATGAAAATCTCAGAATACTTGTTTAAGTCCTGTGAACTCTAGTAAATTCCTTTCAGGTGTTTATTGTACTTGTTGAAAAACATTCACCCTAAAGAAGGCCAAAAATTTCAATCTGGAAAGTAAAAAAAAAAAAACCCACAAATTTGTAATGTGCTCATACAAATTAGGCTGCCTAGACTTCAGGCCTTCGCATGCTTAGGCCTGTGTGTGCTGCAAGCAAGTTAATATTTCTAAGACAGCAGTCATTTTGACGTCTACGATGCATGCATCCTCCTGAAGATTAGAGGTCTGTTTCTCTAATAACTCCAGAGAGCAAAATCACTGAGGAGCGATTCCAGGCAGCTCGTGCATAGCTTATATTTCCTCACAGTCATTTGCTAGCTTCCTGTGGACGCCTGATTTATTGCTGCTGCCAAGAGAACACCTCAGTTTCCATGAGGATGAAGGATGGCTGAGCCACCCACTGCCCGGCTGGCCAAGCTTCCAGCCACATGGCATCTGTGAAAACATGTGCGATAAAGTTTCAGTTTCTAGTTTCCAGCTCTGTTTCTCCCTTGTGGTTTTTCCGATCTGTGGACTGTTGTGGTTCTTCCACCCCTCACGTTGTAAAGACGTAACTTCAAGAACAGAAAAAAAAAAAGCTCAGAAGCCAAGCACTTGCCCTAAAAAATAAAATTATTTTAAAATAATAGTCTAGAAAATTAATAAGCATCTAAATACACCCCAAGTGGACTTAGGAAAACAAACAAAATCTTAAATAACTAAAAAGCCTCAAAAAATAAAACATCTTTTATCCAGGTAGGTTAAGGCATACATACCAAAAAAAGTCCATATTCAAAGATTTGGCCAGGCATGTGCTGTAGCTGGGTGTACATTAATCAACTATTTCTGAATCAGTGGTAAGGTGCTTGCCAGAATTGTAATGCAGATGGAAGTGGAAGGGAACTGGGTTGAAGAAAAAAAGAAGAAAAGCTTCCAAAAAATTAATTTGATTAATTCTAGCTAAATAAAGCCTTAGTCGTTTATTGGCAAGACATCGTATCTAGTCATTATAGCTACCAAACTCCCAGAAACTCAGATTTTTATTTATTTTTATTACTTACTTATGTATTTAAGACGGAGTTTCTCTCTGTATCCCTGACTGCTCTGGAACTTGCTCTGTAGACCAGATCCACCTGCCTCTGCCTCCCCAGTGCTGGGATTAACGGTGTGCCCCACCACTGCCTGGCTTCAGGGTATTAATTTGTCAGAAAATTTTCAGGATTGAATATATGTTTGGGAATACCAAGGCTCTATCTTAGTTTGGAGACATTGGGGAGATTCTAGTTTGGGGTCATGAATATGAACACTCAGGGTCTTCACAATGCTTCCAAGATGTCCATGTGCCTGCAGTTGATGGTTAGTATCCTACAGAGAACCCCACCGCTTGTCAATTTGGTTGAGTCTCCCTCCCCAAGCAGCAGACACTGGGGTAAAGATGTGGGTCCAAGTAGCTTGTTTGAGAGGCGATCCTAGAAGATGCTGGCCCGCTGGCATATAAGGACGTGGCGGAGGAGAGCAAGAGAATAAGCAAACTGTCACTGGGGGCAATGGGAGCTCAGTATCACAGCAAGGCTGTAGAGATGGAGGAGAGAACACCAGGGACCAAGGAAAGTGGGTAATGTTTTCAAATCTCATTCATCACTGGTGGGGGACCACTCTTGGAGCATCAGTTGCTCAGCCCTTCATAGCCTGCCCTCCTGGAGGAAGCCCTTGCGGCCAGAGAATTCCTCACCCTGGGAAGGCGAGTTGGAGCAGCGGTCACTAGTATGTGCCAGGAACTGCAGAAATCAGCTTGATACAGGAAATAACCAGGCTAGCTAAAGGATAAAACAATTGTATTTTTATTTATTATAAGGGGAAAACTCACAAAGCAGGAATGGGAAGTCCAAGCTCAGCGGTGCGGCTGGAGTACCACACAGAGAGAGTGTGCACCTGGACCAATTTCTGTCAGACTCCAGGAAGCCATGCCTTAACTAGGTTTCACCACTTAAAGATGATTGGTTAACAAAGCTTCCCTCATCAAGGAAGATTGTACAGAAGACAAGAGAGGCAAACAAGACCCACAGCCACACTCAAGAATGATTAATGGGGGGCTGGAGAGATGGTTCAGTGGTTAAGAGCACCACCTGCTCTTCCAAAGGTCCTGAGTTCAGTTCCCAGGGACCACATGGTGGCTCACGACCATCTATGGTGAGATATGTGCCCTCTTCTGGCCTGCAGGCAGAATACTGAGAATACTGTATACATAATAAGTAAATAAATCTTAAAAAAATTAATAATGATTGGTTAAATTAGGAGTAGGTTGTTTTAAAGTGAGGCCGGTGTTTCCCTACAGTCTTAGACATGCGTGCACACACACACACACACACCATAGCATTCTTCCTTTTTTGATATGAGTGACCTACCCTGGGGATTTTCGCAGAAGCCAGAAGATGCTAGAACCATCCTCCTTTTAGACTATCTCTTTACTTTTAAAGTGTTCTGCCTTAGGTAATTTATTGAAGCAGCATAGATGAAGATAATACTCATATTCACTCTGGGATGAAATAAGGGACCAACAAATATAGTGTGGGAAATCAATAAAGATGGTATCAGCAATGAAGGTGGTAAAAAGCAGATAGAGGTACTAGGTCACAATCTAGGTAGACTGGATTAAAGCAGCTTTTCACAATTAACAAGTCACCAAGACCAGAGGTCAACAAAGAACTAAGTGTAAAGAATGAGCATGTCCTGGGGTAGGAGAGTTGTAAAGATGGTAGGATCTTCCCTTCTCTTGGCCTTCTCATGTGGCAACTATCATGGGCTTTCTACCTAGATGACCTGACGTGGGCATGCAGCTCTGAACTGATCTTGAGTTTGTATGTTGTCATGACACCACAGCCAAGATTGCTCCTAGATGGCTGAATGGTTTGGTCATTTGGATAATGCAACATTTTTCCTTTCTCTTGTACAAAGTCACTCAGAGGAGTTAGTGGTGAGAAGAACAAATGCAGACCTGACAGAGTCCATGCTTTCCCAGATGGATGCTAAGTACCCTTCAAAACACAAGTGTCCTCCCATCCTGCCTTTAATCAGGCGATTGTATTTGGCAGTAGTGGGAGCTGGAGAGTTTTATTTTGATGATACCAAGAGACTGCCATAAAACCTTCTCTCAATGCCCAAGGTCATTACCATACATACATGGTGCATGTGTGCAGGCCAAAAGACAGCGTAGGGCAGTTAGTTCTCTCTTTCCAACTTGTGGGTTCCAGGGATTGAACTCAGGTCATCAAGATTGAAGGTAAGTACTTTTTCCTGCTGAGTGCTCTTTTGCCTACCCTAAATTTCTATTCTTTATAAGTTCCTCAGTCTGCAGTATTTGTTACAGCAGCATATCTGGGTCCAGCCTCAACGGGGTTCACACATTTTGGGGTAGGAGTGTAAGGATTAGACTTATTAAGCAAAAGGAACAGAGATATGAGAGAAATAAAAGGCAGAAGCACAGAACAACACCAGGAGGGAAATTCATTAAATAATGAATTTGCTCATGTTTATTTTTTACATGCTTATATACCTCACTCCAAAAGGGGAGAGGGGAGACAAAAGACTTTATTAACATGATATAAGGAATAAACAGAGCATCCTCAGTCAAGCAATCTATTGTTTGGACAGGACATGTAATGACCACACCCTTAGACCAAGTAACCTGTGATGATGAAAGTTGCAAAATAATTCCACACTAGTTCAGAATTACGTATAATAAAAAGTTATTTGTTTAGGGGAAACTCACAGATCACTGTCCTAGACCATAGTCATCTGCACAAACGGGGAACAGGAACAGAGACTAGCAGCCAGAAGTGAGAGCCAGAAGCAAGAGAGCAAGCACAGGTTTTACAGCTGCTTTTATAGTATAAGAGATCACACCCAAGTGGGCTCCTATCTTAAAGGCTATTGGCTGAAGGAGCAGAGGAGCTCCCATAGCAAATCTGTAGACAGCCACTCCCTGGAACCTCCTGCCAATCTCCTTGAAGGAGCAGGAATAGACTTGAATTCTCCAACCTTTGGTCAAGGTGGAATGGGTCCACCTCTAGTCTCAAAATGCTAATTAACCACACCCTAGGTCAGTATCTCTTGTTTGTAGCCACACCTGCAGTCAACGACTTTGAGAGAGTAAGAATAAGTTGAAACTCTCTGACCTTTGGTCAAAGTGGAACAAGACTCACATCTGTGGGCCCTGGCACAGCATCATGAGGGCTGAGATTTGTACTCACAGGCAAGCTTTGGACTTCACTTCTTGAATGAAATGTAATGCCACTGTATCTTCCTCCTAGAAAAAAATCAAATGATACAGCATTTATAAAAAGAGCACAAACCCTGTATGACCTCAGACTCATTGTTATATCAGTACCAAGATTCTGAGTTTTATAGCTGCACCAAGACCCTTGGTATAGATCCTGAGTTCAGGAAGGACATGGCAGGTTGATGAAAGAGACCATTTGCCTTCCAGACTTGAAGCTGCCTGTACCAGCCTGGTGTCCTCGCAGATTAATCTGACTTCCTTCCCTGTATTTGGTTTGTAAAATTTGCACCCATGAGGAAGGATTCACTTTACATGTGGAAAGAAACCAAAGGAGGGGAGAATCATCTAAATCTTGCTTTGTTGCCTTGCTGCCTGTCAACAGGGCAGGTGTAGGGTCTCCTGGGGTCCAGGAGAACACCCTGAGACTCTAGGAGAGAAGGTGCTGGAACAGGGGGGAACATAGACCCCAACATATCCCATCTGGGGAATAAATAAGTGGGTCAAACCAAGAGTGCTATTCCCTCAGAAATCAAAGGAAAACTCAACCCAGGGGGACAAGATCTGGAGCAGCCTGGATGCTGGCCAAGGAAAAGGGGAGGAGTCTAGGTTCTCTACAAATACAATTCACAGAAGTGAGCAGACTTATTGTCTATTGAGAAGATGTGGTGGCAGTGCTGTCTCTGTCCCCATAAGATCATCCTGCTCCTTCCTCCCAGCATGTTTTATAGACAGTGTTATCTTGTCACACACATGCCTCAAAATACCAAATAAAATAACTCATATTTGAATTCAGATGAATAAAACAGCCTGAGGTCGCACAAGAGAAATTGCGGATAATGTTTTACCCACACAGAATTCACAGTGGGTACTGTGTGTGCAAAGAAGAGTCATCTGCTGGTTCTCTTTTGTTGACCTCAAGTTGTTTGATTCTATAACAAGGAGGCCGACGGCCTTGACTAAACAGTGGGAGCAGAGGCGTCACATCAGTTTTATTTCATATTGACCCATGAAAAGCCTCAAGGGTTGAGCACCTTATTGTGGGAACAGCAGCCCCGAGTTATAATTTCCCTGCCCCCATTTGAGGTGCTTATCTGCAAAGNTCCCTTCACAGCTCCCTCCTCATTTGGTGCCATGGTATAAAAGCCAGCCCCAGCAGAACAATAAAAGAAGCTGTTCCACCTCAACCTCGTGCTCTGTGTATTCTTGTATTCTTCGCCGATTCTTGGACTTCAGGCTGCGCTGGCGCGGCACCTCATCTAATGGTAAAAGAACCCAAGAACACCAGGAACCCTCCCCACCCTGTTTAGCTTCATTTCCCACCCCAGGCTGCCATCCATTTTGACAGATGAGAAAAGTGAAGTATGCAGGATGGTGCCGGACCCCAGGAGATCACTGTCCCTGGAGAGCAGAGGATATGGAAAGGTAGCCTTCTAGATGGTTCTTGACCTGAGAATTTCATCCAAACCCGTTGAAGTACCCAGATGATCTGCAGCTGGAAGTTGAGGGCACCTTGGCTCTGACTTCTGGATTCTGGGAAGGAATTTCCCTTGTCTTCCTGGACAAGTTCTGAATTATGGGAAGGAATTTCTAATAACCTGCTTGTCACATCCTCTGCCCGAAACTCTGCCCTCATAAACATCTCCATCTTATCTGCCATTAATCACAGGTGCCAATAGCTGATGTCCCCCAAGCCATTCCAACACTCAGGATATAATGCCCAAGGGTTGTAGTGATAGGGGAGCGGGCCTGTTTTTTGTCTGGCCCAGCTCCCACATGGCT
>LOEQ01006061.1:121767-132361 GCA_001685075.1 Bramus lutescens
AGAGAGAGAGAGAGAGAGAGAGAGAGAGAGCATACATGGGCATGCAGTGCCTACAGAGGTCAGAATGAGAGCATTAGATTCCCTGGCTGGTGTTTGTGAGCTGCATGAGGAGGTCAGCTGAATCTGAACTCTAGTCCTCTGATAAAGCGGTAAGTTCTCTTAACCTCTGAGCCATCTCTTCAGTCACCAGTTTTTTAACTTAATTTTTTTTAATTGGTTTGCAGAGTGATTTCCATACAGCTTTTCCGTTGCTACTTCATTTTGGTTAACCCCCTGTCCCTCTTTGGTTCTCCCATCAACCACACCCACGTCTGCCTAAACCTTTCTAACTCTTCTCCTTTTGTATCATATCTATTCCTCTAGTTTCCCTCTCTTAAGCTATTCCCCCCATGTGTTTCCATTCTAGTTTCCTGGCTTCTACATGCTAAACACATACATCTAAGGGTTTGAGGCTAAGATCCACTCATGAGTGAGAACTTGGGTGATTTATCTCGCCTGGCCTGGTTTATCTCAATCTGCATAATTTTCCCAGTTCTAAATATTTACCTGCAAGTTTCATATTTTATGTGTTTTTTACAGCTTAATAAAATGCCTCTGTGCATAGATATCTCATTGTGACTATTCATCAAGTGATAGACATTTAGGCTAATTCTCTTTTTCTTGTGAATAGAGGAAAATGGATGAGCAAGTTTCCCTGTAGTAGAATATAGACTTCATTGTTATATGCACAAGTGGCATAGTAAAAATTTACGAAAAGAGAGATAAAAATATGACTACAACATTTTTAAAAATTACATTAAATTAATATTTTACAAATATAACAAGTCTGTCTGGGAAATATAGCTACACAATTTATTAATTATGTTTTTTGGGTTTTGGGTTTTTTTGCTTTTCTTTTGAGACAGGGTCTCACTATATAGCCCTAGCTGTCCTTAAACTGACTATATAGACAAGACTCATCTCAAACTCACAGAGATCTGCCTGCCTCTGCCTTCCAAGTTCTAGTATTAAAGAATTGTAAAACCAGTCTAGCTCACTATATAATTTTTAATAGCAAAAGAAAAAAGGTAGGAAAAAGCACCAATTAAAACAAATCATACTGTTAATAATGGTCCAATAAAGAGTCTATGGTGTATCAAATCAAAAGGTTGCTTTCATTTGTAAAGAGAAAAGTGGGAAAGAGGAAGAACGGGGATAGCTCTCTGTGGTTTGAAATAAAATGGCCCCACAGGAAGTGGCACTGTTACGAGTTGTGGGCTTACTGGGGAAGTGTGTCACTGTAGGGGCCAGCTTTGAGGTCTGTTTTCTCAAGCTTCACTCAGTGTGACAGTCAGTCGACTACCTCTTGCCTCTGAGTCAAGATGTAGGGCTGTCAACTTCAGCACCACATCTGCCTGCATGCCACCATCCTCCCCATCCTGATGATAATGGACTGAACCTCTGAAACTGTAAGCCAGCCATCACCTCGGTTAAGTGTTTTAATTTATAAGAGTTGCCATGGTCATGGCGTCTCTTCACAACAAAAAGAAAAACCCTAAATAAGGTGCTCTCTTTCCATGCGTACTATGCTGTGGGAACTCCTTCAGCCAATAGCCTTTAAAATATTGGCCCACTTTGGGTGTGGTCTCATGTACTATAAATGCAGACGAAAGGCTTGCATGGCCCTCTTGGCTGCTGGATTTGGTTCCAGTTCCCAGAACACAAAGAGGACTGTAGATGGCTACTCTTTCTGTGAGTTTATCCCCAGATAAATAAACCTTTGTTTTACTCCATTTTGGGCTATTGTGGAACTCTTTTGTACGCCAACAGCACTACAGAGAAACTTCCAACAGGCTCACAGGAGTTTGGAAAGGAATCCCAGAAGCCTGGCCTTGAGCAGACGTTGACTTTTCCTTCTGATGTAGAGTAACTGGAGAAGTCCAGGCTCCTAGACACTGGGAATCTACATTAGGTGTTTATTTAAAGCCACCAGTTCATTTCAGATGCAAGCTTTGACCTCTGTTATTCAAATTAAAATTTTATTTTTTCCATGTGTGTGGGTGAGAGAAGATTCATCTGCATTCATATTTGCTAAGGTATGCATAAGAATGTTCCGGAAGGATAGATGAATCAGAAGACAGCTAGAGAAATGACAGGTGAGAATGAGGACAGAATCTTAACACCAGCTGAAGATACATATTGAAGGCTTTCATAACATTTCATAGTTTTTGAAGCCTCTGCCCAAGTGCTCAGAAAGTAGAGAATCTCTGCTGATATTGCTGAGATGATGCTCATCCGGAAATTTGGAGCTGAGACTGTCACACAACCTCAGAACTTCTCCAACCACTATCAACACAGTAAGCATGATAAACCTTGCAGGTACTCTCTTTTTGAAGATATTTCCTCTAATTTTAGGTATCTGCTGAATCTCTTTATTTCAGTTCAATTTTCCAACATATCCTGCTGAACCTGCCATCTTATAGTAACTTTATAATAAGGATGTGTATCACCAATAATTTTATGTTGTAGATGAAAAAGTATTGTTCCTATATTCCTATCCAGATAGTGAACGAGTATTCAAGAAACTCATACATCTGTTTTTCCCTCCCTCCCTCCCTCCCTCCTTCCATCCATCATCCTTATTTTCCTTTCTTATAGCACAAGCCTTTAACAGTGATTGTCAAAAGTCCCTGGCATACAAATAAAAGAAATTTTTAAAATGCTATTTAAATAATCATAATTGTTTCACTCATATGAAAAATGAGTAATTAACTTTGCTTGAAGTCCTTAGTTGAGAAAAGAAAGAATATTAAAAGTATTACACACACATATAGGGAATATTAAATCTCATTTCAACTCAAAGTAATCTGTACATTCTATCTGGAAAACATTTGTCCATGGTTGTGTGCCTCACTGGGAACATCTGAGCCCTCAAGAACTGTAGACAATAGTAGAAAGCTTTCCCAAATGTGATTTTAAATATGTATTTATATGCATATATTCATATGTTACTTAATGATACAGGGCATAGATCCATTTTTGACTGGAGTTTAATTTCCTCTTTGTTGTCTTGATCTGTCTAATTGGTTTCAAGCAACTGTAGCTCATACACATCCCCAAACTCAAAGGATTTGGCAGAGAGTAAATAGAACTTGTACTTTCTTCTCCATCCATTCAATCAAAGCTGTTATTTGCTATTTGGTCCTTTATTCATCTGGATCATAAATCTTTCTTATTGGAAAGCCACGTGTGACCTAGAAACATTCAATCCATAATTATGTCCTGACGATCAGCAATCAAAAGTGAAAAACAGATTTCCTGGTTATTGTGGTGTTAAGTAGCTTTGGGGAACTTTTTATTTGCAAAGAAAGGTAAAAGGGACCCCTGGACTAATCAACTCTGCGCTGACAGATGTGTTTTTGTTTGCTGTGTGAACCTAGTGGAGGTTGTGACATTTCACCTGAGATACCCCGAAACTAAGTTCTGTGATGGTCCATCCTGACAACATTTTCTTAGAATGGTTTATTCTTCTTACATGGCCTGTTCCCTGACTTTTCCAGCAAAGAAAGGTAATTAGCTTTCCCAGACTTATTTGTGAATGCATTGTTCCTAAAATCTTCCAGTGTTTGCCACTCTTCTGGGTGTGTGGTATACATGGATCACACAAGAGTTCCGGGACCCAAACTGTCCCCCTCCCCCAATTCCATGACAAATCCCACTCAGTTGATGTAATCAGTCACTGGAGTTTGGGCTGGAGTGATGGCTTGCAGTGGTTCTCAATCTTCCTCACCCTTTAATACAGCTCTGCATGTTGTGCTGACCCCTGTCACGAAATTATTGTTGTTACTACTTCATAACTGTCTTTGACTAGTTATGAATCGTAATATAAATATATTATATGCAGAATATCTTATATGTGACCTCTGTGAAAGGGTCATTCAACCCCCAAAGATAGTGTGACCTACAGGCTGAGAACCATGAAAAGTTCAGAGCACTCTCTGTTCTTGTTTAAGTCCCGGGTTCAGTTCCCAACACCCATATGGCAACTAAGATCCACCTATAACTCCAATTTCCAAGGGATCCATTGCCTTCTTCTGGCCTCCAAGGGCACCTGGTGTGCATGTGGTATACATGCATACATGGAGGCACTTACACAAACACATAAAATAAAAACAAACATTTTTTAAAGAAACCATTAGATTTAAATGAAAGAGCACATAAGCCTCATAGAAGATAATAATGGGGACATTTTTGAGTACTCCATATTAGAACACTAAGAATTTTATGGGCATTAATTAACCTTGAACAAACCCACTATAAGGTAAGTATTGAGATAAACTCCATTCACTAGACGACAAAATTAAAAAGCAAAGTGGATAATGTGATTACCTGGAAACACTTTTAGTTGTGGAGCCAAAATTAGGTGGCAGACAGTTCAGCGTAAGACCAGTGATTGTAAGACACTTAGACTCACGTACAGAAAGCCCTGAGTTAGCTGATTTGTGCAATGCAGCTCCTACCCTGCCCCCAAAACCTAGAAAGCTGAACTTGTTTTGTGCCTATGTTTCTCTCACTTGCCCCCAGGTTTCAGACTCTAAATAGTAGATGTGCTTTGGGTGTTTAAGTCAGCAAAATTTATAGGGTGCCCCATTTCTCCGATCTATGAAGCGTGCCACCTGCATCCTGCCAGGGTCCTGAAGGATCACCCTCAACTCTTCTGGGAGTCTCCACATTGCCTTCGAAGCCTTTGGGGGAGTGGGGTTTCTGGTTGATTTCCTCATTCGAACATTTGCAAACCCAAGAGATATTCTCACTTTTTCTCTCTTATTTAAGGTAGTCTCAGTTCCCTGAGCTGCTCTAAAAAGGCATTTTTGCCCCCATAAAACTTGCTCTAGAGACTTCTAATTAGTTTGCCTTCAGTCAGGAATGGGAAACTGACTTCTGAAGACCAATATTTTTAGGTAGAGATGGTAATAAAACCTGGCAGTCAGCGTCTATGGACAAAACACAAAGAAGGCAGAAAGGAATTCCCATCTTGTAAGACAAGGTAATAGCTTGAGGCCAAAGCATGCAAGTGCTTAGCCATTTCTTCAAAGAGCTTTTAAAGAAAAGGCAATGTTGCATAGCTACCCCACAAGAAGAGACTTGATAGGAGATGCTGGAATAGACTATTGATATAGACGGCAAGAAGAGTATATCCAGGAAAAGAAGCACCTACTATGTGCCGGGAATTAGGCTAGATTCTTGCCCTTCCCTCAAGGCACGGTGACTTGTGGGACACTAGTTGTACTTACAGACAGTACAGAGGGAGGACACCCAGTGAGTTTTACCATGAACCTATAGCTTTACCATGAACCTATAGCTCTAGTTTAGAGGAATGTCTTGTTATAACCCTTAATCAAGTGGGACCAGAAAAGTCTGGATCAATCTGGGTTGTCTCCTCGGGATCCCGTGACAGCTGCCCTGAGGTGGCCACTTCTAGCTTCCATTCCTAGGCTTGCTCTTTGCCTAGGCAGCCATTGCAGCGTCATTCTTTCCTGAGAGTCCGGCTAAGTATGATGCTGGGGTGTGCAAACATGCCCCCGTTCTGGTCACCACCATACATCCTCCATAGACACAGTCACCCTAACTGTTAAGAAAAACCTCTCCACCAGCGCAAAGAACTCCAATCAAACCAGACTAAGGCAAATCAAATGCCCATGTTTTATAGACGACACACTCCGGGGTGGCTGGAAGAGCATGGTGAGGGAAAGACAGAGGGAGCACACTTGCAAACCCAAAACCACCACGTGTTCCTTGTTCTGGCGCGACCCCAAATACCCTGTGGGAGTGGTCAGTGATTGGCAGGCTGGGAGTTGGAGTCCAAGCATGAAGCGCTTAAGCGCTTAGCAGGCTGGGAGTGACACTTCCAACTCAATACTACATTCCAGCCTCTTTGGATATAGGGGTGTTAGAGAACTGGGGTCTCACTTTTGACCAAACAATAACAACTTATGAGTGAGTGGCTCTGTGCCCAACTCTAGGTGGATGCGTGTCTCCCAGCAATGTCAGATGCAGCTTGGTACAGGAAACCTCAGATGCTCAGTCCAAAGTATCAACAGTGCAGGGGAAACTTACGTGCACTTTTATCTTCTAGGTGTGACACCGTATTGTCAAAGTGACCATCTGTATTGATGTGGAGTAAGGCATATACACAGACAGAGTATTGTATATATAATAAATCAATAAATATTTTTAAAAAAAGAAACCATCAGATGTTTCCCTGACTCGCACAGTTCAGCCCAGTTCCACATACGGACGCACTTACTATCACATCCAGCAGGGACTGGGTTTTGGCTTTTAAGACAAAGCTGTCAATCTTTTCTAGGTTTCAAAGATTGCTCTCACCACACTCCAAGTCTAGCAGGGCTGCTGCATTAATACTGCCTAGCAATTCTCTCCTTGTTTGTTAGCAATGCTGTGAGAAACGTAAGCTCTGACTGGTCCATGCTTTCTTGAGCACATTCTCACAAGATAAGAATGATCAAAACTAGAATGTCCAGTATGCAAGAAACCTTGGGACCTTTCTCACTCACCTGGAAATTTTCAAGCTGTGGAGCCAATACAATGGTTAGGGAAGGTCTGTAGGGAAGAACTCAGCCTCCTACGCCTCCACCCCACGTCATAGCTCCCTTCCATGCCACCATATAAATAGGATCTCCCTCCACCCTTTAATTATATGCCAAGGATTTCCAAGTAAAAATTCATTTAAGCCAAGTAATGGTGGCACACGCCTTTAATCCCAGCTCTCAGGAGACAGAAGCAGGCGGATCTCTGCGAGTTTGAGGCCAACATGGTCTACAAGAACTAGTTTCACCAGAACAGGCTCCAAAGCTACACAGTGAAACCCTGTCTTGAAAAAAACAAAGAAAGAAAGAAAGAAAGAAAGAAAGAAAGAAAGAAAGAAAGAAATTTAAGACAAAAAGATGAGTGGGTAGTGATGGGAAGGGGATGCAGGAATACCGGAGAATCTGCCAACAGTTTACAGGTCAACTAGCCTAGAGGATGAAAAGGAGCAGAAACAATAAGAGGAACCCTTCCTCAGCAAAGTTCTAACTCCAGGAAGCTGATCTCTGGCCTACACACACACACACACACACACACACACACACACCATATACATAGTTGCAATAATAAACTTTAAAAAAGGTTTGCAAGTTAAGAGAGTTTGAAAATTCATGATCTGGGACCTGAGGCAGTGGCACCGAAAGTCAACCAAACACTGTACCTGGCAGGCCTGGACACTCACTACAAAGAACAAAAATGTGAAGGAGAGATGGGAAAGGCAGACAAATGGAGTGGTGTGCTCTACTGAGAGAGACGGAACTGGAGATGGTGAAGATGGGTGTTGACTCTGGGCCAAGGTCTCTTATTGGCATTGGGAAACATGGCAGATGTACTTTGGCTTCTGTATTACAAGTGCACTGTATTTAATAAAACTGACTTTATCCCAGACCGCCTTTCCTGCCCTAGGACAGTGTCTTGAGCATACATGAGGCCCCAAAGCCTGCATCCACAGTGACACACTTCCTCCAACAAGGTCATACCCAATCCACCAAAGACACAACTACTAGTAGAGCCACTCCCTTTGGGGACCATTTTCTCTCAAATCACCATAATTTCTTAGCACACCATGTTGCCAACATTCACAGCCCAGTCAGTATCCCTAGAGCTCTGACCTGAAATGAAAAGTGTTTATAGTCACTAACAGCACTTTTGTGAGCTTAGGGACAACCCATGCTCCACAAGACAGGTCCTTAAGAGGCCAGGACACCCCGCACCCCTTGCTCTACTCCAGTGCATGACAGAATTGCCTACAGTGTTTAGAAGCATTATTATTAGTCAGAATGGTTTTTCTTGAGCCTCTAAGCAAGCAGGAAAACTGGACTATAAAGGGAAATGCATGTCTTTACAGAGAATCTTCCCAAAGCTTTTCTTGCTGGTTTGCAGAGCAGCTTTCCAAGAACAGAGTTTTGGTTTCCAGCAGTCCTCAGTGTTATCTGACTATGGAACATTCTACTGAATTTTTTCTCAGTGGATACACTTTGGGAAATATTCTAAAAAACACTCCCAGTGTAGCATCAGCCAAGTCTGAATGACTCAGAAAAAGAAAGGCAGAAACTGTCTCTTTTCCATGTGGCCTGGACCCTGACTAGCAGAAAGCCTAATACAACCAGCTCCTTGGTGTTGAAGAAATGGAATTTCATTAAGAATGAGCAGTTCTCAAGCATAACATCAGAGTCAGAATAAGCAGAGGGGCAACTTGCTCTAAGAAGCATCTTGTCTCCTTCCCCAGGAAACCAAGAGCGATTCGGTCCCTTCAGAAGCTTGTCCTAGATACTGGAGTCGAGAGGGGAAAGACAGACAGCATGTGGTGTCTGGGGCAGAGATAGGGTCAATGTTTGCGTACATTCAACAGCTGATGCTGTTTAGGACTTTTTCCTCAGAACATCTGATGGCCCACACGGAGCCTATGATGAAGAAGGCAAATATTTTCCTACAACTAAAAATATAAGTCATAGAGTGAAGTGGAAAATTTTCAACCCCATTTCTTCATAATGTGGGTGGATTTCTTCTTAATACTTTTCCCATAAAACCGCGCAGTATTTCTCCTCAGACATCAACAGTAGCCCAAGGGCAGCTGATGGAAACCGTGGCAACCAGACTATGAGCTGGAGCATTTCTTCACCAAACATCATGTCTAGAGCCAAGCTAAGCCCAATATGTACTTATTCCCAGGGTGGCGGTTACCCCTGTTTCTTACAGCAAAGGTTGTACGTGGTATTTGAGTATCTTGGGCTTCACAAATTGTGGTAAATAGAGTCCTTTTCTTTTTCTTTTTCCAGTGTAATTGAGCTCTTGCTCACAGAAGAATAACAGAGTCAGCTGTTGCCATGTGTTTCCAGGGCCTGTGACAGGTTTGTGGGTCCCTTTCACAACAGCTCCAGCTTTAAGGTCAAAGCGTCCTTGAGTGCCTACTACAGTGATCTTTCTTTTCCTTTGTCTTTCTGGACTAAAACCTTAAGCTTTAGTGAATGTCAGGTTTAAAAGCCCAAACTCTCTGATTAGATAAAAGAAAAGGTTCCAGGAATTTGGTCAGCTGAGGGTGAAGGGCCTAAGCCCCTATGAAGTTCTCAGATGGAGAGATAAGCAAAAACCTGTGAGCATCCTCTTGGTGGGTTATCTGAACAAATATGGCTGCAACTGCACCCAGGCCCTGTGCAGCATGGTCTCTGCGGCCAGGCCCTTTGCAGTGTGGTCCCCACATCCAGGCCCTGTGCAGTGTGGTCTCTGCAGCCAGACCCTTTGCAAGTGCACACTACACCCAGGCCCTGTGCCTCTGTGAGTTCAAGGCCAGTCTGGCATGCACAAAGCACGAGTTTTCAAAAAGACCGTAGGAGAGATGGATGGGATTTGGCTGAGAAGGCCCAAGTAGGATGGAAGGGCAAGTAAAGATTTATCTATCTTAGAAGAATAACAGGGCGAGACAAGGAAGAGGCCACTCCTGGGAGACAGATGGTCACAGGTGTACCTGTCTTCCTACCCTCAGTGAGGAGAGCACAGCAGCTGGAGGCCACCTTACCCAACAGCCTATTAGGACCAGGTAAGGTGACATTGAAAGACATTGGTAGAAAGTTTAGTCCTTCTAGAGTTCAGCCTTCCATCTCAGATCCCTAGTTTTCTGTCTGTTGGGTTAAAAAAAAAAAGTCCATTGGCCTTCAAGACGCTCACCCTCTTAGAACAAAACAAGTATACCTCCTGTTCCTTTGTCTAGAGTAGACAGCTAAGTAGGAACTGGACTGTGCTGTGGCCATGGCAAAGAAGATGGAGGAAGGGTGGGGAGGATATTCAACCCTGACCTGTCAAGATGCCAGCAGAACCCTCAAAGAGAGAACCAGGCTAGTCAAATATCAGAAACTTGAATTATGCATCCCAAATGATGAGCACACAGACTCGTGGTGCCCATCCCATACTCACTTGGGTACCAAGCAAAGGGCACACAGATGTGTAATGTCCATCCCGTACTCACTTGGGAACCAAAAGATGGGTACACAGACTCATGATTCTCATTCCATACTCACTTGGGTACCATCTTGAAGAAGAGTTAGGGAAAGAAGAGATTTAAAATACTATGAAATTATTCTCTCGAACACTGGATCAAGCATAAGTTTCAACCCTGGGTATGAACTGGATTAGGGTCGGTCCCGTCTCCAAAATGACAAGATTGAGGAGGTGCTATAAGCGTGTTACCAGTTCTGTGTCAGTACAGACACTTTCTTTACTCGTCTGGGTAGAGAGAGGCCATTGCAGGTCTATCAGAACACTGAATTCTAATCACCTAGGGTCTATACATCCTCCTTCTGTGACGATTCTCCTGGGTGTCTCACATAAAGTGTGCCTGGTTGGCCTTTCTATCCCCATTGGACAAACAATCAATGGAGGGGCCTGAGTCAAAAGTGAGGAGGTGACAGGTCTAGAAGGAAGGAGTTGATGTCTCTAGCCAGTTCTCTGTACCCAACCAGTGAAACCAAGGACTGCGAAGCCAGCTTGTCACAGGCTGCTCTCTAGACACACC
>LOEQ01006061.1:161033-180306 GCA_001685075.1 Bramus lutescens
CAAACTCTTCTTATGAAGCTACAGTCACCCTGATTCCAAAACCACACAAAGACCCAACCAAGAAAGAGAATTWRAGACCAYTCTCARTCATGAACATAGATGCAAAAATTCTCAATAAAATTCTGGCAAACAGAATCCAAGAACACATTAAAAATATTATCCAGCAGGATTTTCATGAAAACAACCTATGCACGGCCCATCAACAGAGTGAGAGAGAAGAGAGGTGTGGTGCTTCTTCACACCTCGTATTCTACCACTTGAGACACTGAGGCAGGAGGATGGCAAATCTCAAGCCAATTCTGACTACATAGTGAAAGGCAGGCCAATCTTGGCTACAAAACGGGACTGTGGCTCAAGGGGAAAAACTCAGTGCGGTAAAATGAACAACCGTCTCTAGTCTAGACACAGGACTCCTGGGCTTCTGGGAAAAGAGTGTCAGGTTATGGAACATTCTTTCAATGTATACTATCCATTGAAGAAACAGCTCACACAAGCATGGTTTCAAGGCCAAGACACCACCTTCATAAATTCTCAGGCATTTTTCCTGGATAGAAGGTGCAAGTTCAGGGGCTGGAGAGATGGCTCAGCGGTTAAGAGTGCTGTTTTTCCAGAGATCCTGAGTTCAATTCCCAGCAACCACCTATAATGAGATCTGGTGCCCTCTTCTGCCCTACAGGCAGGATACTGTATAAATAAAAAATAAAAAATAGAAAAAGAAGGTGCAAGTTCAAGAAAATAACCCTTTTACAAACCGGATCTTCCCAGGCCATTGGGGTTTTGATTTCACTTTGTCATCCTCTCCTTACTGTCCAGGCTTTAGCTACTAACTAAGAAAAAACCTGAAAGGCAAATAAAAGGATTTGGGAGAGTTTGTCAGACCTTCCCTGGAGACCGGATTTTTCAGCAGACAACACAGCTATCTCATCCTTCAGATTTTGGAGATAGTTCTCATAGTCGAACATCACCTCTTGGCCCCGTGGTTCTAAGCCCTGTACGTCTGAGGCCCGTGCTTCTGAGCCCCGTGGTTCTGAGCCCTGTTTGCTTGAAGCTTGACGTTCAGATCTTGAAGCCTCCGAGCGCCGACTCTCTGAGTTCCTATGATGAGCGTCTTCCTGGGCTTGAAGTGATTTAAGTCTAACAACAAAGGAAATGGGAATGAGAAAGAAAGGAAATAGGATGGGAAAAAATGAATCAATGTTTTAGGAGGTAGGGAAGGGATTAGAAAAGGAAAGAAGGAAGGAAGGAAGGAAGGAAGGAAGGAAGGAAGGAAGGAANGAAGGAAGGAAGGAAGGAAGGAAGGAAGGAAGGAAGGAAAGAAGGAAGAAGGAAGGAAGGAAGAAAACGAGGCCAATCGCATGCCATTGCTGCATGGGGAGATTCCGAAGGAAATAGATGTGAACACATACAATAAGTAAGGAACAAAATCACAGAGATAGGGATTCACCCCACTTCTACAGCTTCCAAGGTGGGAGGCTCCCTGAAGAAAGGTAATGTACTTGGGTCCTCTGGGAACAGCAGAGTGTTTACAACTGAACTCATCTTCCTGGCACTAAACTCCGAAAGCATTTACCCTTCAAAACTTAGTCCAACCCTGGTATAATCCCTACACTCAGGAGCTCATTTCTTGAATGGAGTATGAAGGAAGGGTGCACAAGGCTAGCTGGAGGTGTGGACTTCTAAAAACATAATGCAGCATTAAAATAAAAGTGTTAGAAATAAAATCGGCATCCTCATCATGATCCAAAGAGGTGTGACCACTGTAACACAGAAGCAAAAGCCCGAGAACCTGCATTGATGAAGACGACAACAGTGGAGGAGGAAAAGAAGATTGGGATGCAATGGAGCCAGAGCACTGAAGGGTTTAAAGGTGCACTCGACACAATGGAAGACAACTGGGTAACATCAGCCATGAGTTCAAGGTGGTAAACCAACCAGGGCATAAGAGAGCAAAATGAGGCAGGGGAAGAAAGATGTGGAAAACATAACAGCATCTCAAGAAGCCTCAGGAGTGTTCTAGAAGAAATTAACACTAGAACATATATAGAAACTCAATTAAACTAAAATATATGTGAAAAGTATCAAAAGATGTGTGTCTTGGTGTGTGCATATATGTACATATGAAATACACTTCCCACTTGCTCCTTTGGGGGGGAAAAGGAGGGAGGCTTCAAAATTGAGAGAAGATAAAGGACATGTAGCTCATTGTTTCCCTCTAGAAACAATCACTAGGATCTAGTCCAAAGTCTAAATTAAGATTTACCAAAAGTTTATTCCGATGTCTTTTAATCCAGAATTAAAAGTTAATATCCAAGTACATGCTCAACATGAAGGAAATTCTAGAATAATTTAAGATGATGAACCTATTTAAAACTAACTTCTGCATTACTTTTATCTTGATGATAATATGTATGTATGATGTATGATGTATGTATGTATTATGTATGTATGTATGATGTATGGATGTATGTGTGATGTATTGATGTATGTATGATGTATGTATATATGATGTATGGATGTATGATGTATGGATGTATGTATGCTGTATGGATGTATGTATGATGTATGTATGTATGTATGATGTATGTATGTATGATATATGGATGTATGTATGATGTGTGGATGTATGTATGATGAATGGATGTATGTATGATGTATGGGTGTATGTATGATGTATGGATGTATGATGTATGGATGTATGTATGCATAATGAAAAGGTGGAGTCCAAAACCATATAGACCTCAATCTGCTCTTAGCTGTTTCAATCTATTAACTGGAAGAAATAAACTGGTTAAGTGCCATAGTATGAGGAAAGGGGTTTTAGGCTCCTGGATGCTATGCTACATTTTAGAAATTTCCTGTAGTCAGCAAGAAATTCTTGTAGTGAGAAAAAGAAGCTAAGTATTCATAAAACGCCACCGCCCTTCCTCATTCATGGTGAATTCTCGCATTTGTAATGAACGACTGAAAAGCTAAACTCAGTGGCTCGGCAGCAGCTGCAGAGTTCTGTGGGTTCTTGTTTTCTTACTGCCTTTTTAGCTTATTTATCTCCTCCTCTGCAGCCATGAGGGATATGGTTGATCTGTTCCTGGTTCCTTCAAGACTCTTTCCAGTGTCAGCCAGACTGTAAGAGAAGTCAGTAACTAAAACCAGATTTTCCCAAATTGGCAGACTTTCCAATCCAAGGCATAATTTTTCTAGGAAACTCCTGACTGAGTTATTAAATTCACCATTAAAAAAAAACCATCATATTCTCAGCCCTCAGACCATGTTGTAGACTTTACGATGGAGTCAAACAGAACATGCCAGCATCCTGCTTTGTCAAACGCAGGGAGAGTACAGAGCTAGTCCCTAAAAGACTGTGATAACTATCAGCATTAGATGGTAAAGGATAAAACTCAATTCCTACTTAGTTCTCTTAAATTACCTACCATTTCCATCCAGTCCCCAGGTAGCCACTCTATGGAAGCTCTCCATTTTCCACTATGGACCAATTCCTATTCTCAGTTTTCACTGTGTGACTTTACTTTTATTTCTAGTACTTTTTTAATGTAAAAATCGTCATTCATCCATTGTGGTGGTTAACTGTGGTTACCAACTTGATTGTCTTAAGACTCTTGGCAAAGTAAATGTTTGGAGGTATGTCTATGGGGATGTTTTCAGGGAAGATTAACTGGAGAGAGGGAGAATAACCTTTAGTAGAGTCAGAAGCATCCCATGGGCTGACTAGTGGGGAGCGGGAAGAGGAAGCCACTGAAGGCTAACATTCTCTTGTCTCTACTTCCTGATCCACAAAGATATGAGCAAGCAGCTCCCAAATGCCTCCAATACCGTTCTCTCCGGCACACCCTTCTCTCTGTGATAAACTATATCCATCTAAACCATGAGCCAATATAAATGTTTTTCTCCTAAGTTTCATCTAGTCTGGTATGCTGGTTAATTTTATGTCAGCTTGACACAAGCCACAGTCATTTGGGAAGACAGAACTTGAATTGAGAAAATGTCCTCAATAGCCTGTGATGCATTTTGATCACTGATTGCTCTCTGAGGGCCCAGCTCACTGTGGATAGTGCCACCCTTAGGCAGGAATCCCTAGGTGTCGTAGAAAGCAGGCTGGGCAAGCTATAAGGAGCAAGCCAGTAAGCAGCACTCTTCCATGACCTCTGCATCAGCTCCTGTCTTCAGGTAACCTGCCACGAGTTCCTGTCTGCCTTCCCTGGATGAGGTACTACAAGCTGTATGATTAAATAAGCCCCTTCCTCCCAGGCTGATTTGAGTCATGATGTTTTATCACAGCAACAGAAACCCTAACTAAGACAGCAGTTTTTCAGTCACAGCATTGACAAAAATTGGTCCTAAAAAGCATGGCTGTGACTCCCTGAACAGGAGGCTCATGCAACTGGCATGTGGAAATAATAGGGAAGAGTTTGAAACTGCAGGCTGGAGAAAGCCCTAGAAGGCTGCAATGGGAGCTTAATGGATCTCCGAGAGGAGTTTCGAGGACCAGAATGAAGATATGAACCATGTGAACTGTAGAAGCAGGAACAGTACCAGCTCAGATTTAGACTATCACGGGAAAGGGGAGTAGAAGCCTTTCGTGTCATTCTGGCCAAGAACCTGTGGCTGCCTTCTGTCCACACCCCGAGGCTGAACTTAAGAACAGTGCATCATTTGTTTGGCAAAGGGAATTTCAGGACAGCATAATATCCAGGTTGTGGTGTGGTGATTGCTCACCGCATTTCCCAGATTTACAGTGAGAGAGAACGATGGAGCATACAGACGGGGAAAGTGTGTGGTGTGCTGAAGAACCACATGACCCTGCCTATGGCTACAAACAGAAGTGTGCGTTTTAGTGGGGAAAGAAACGTGGACCCAGTTCAAGTTGAAGATCAGGCAGGAAGAGGTTAAAGACATTAGCATCATTAATGAGAAACTTTGGATGCTGCACAGGGACGACACAAAAGTTGCCTAAAGGAAAAGATCCCAACCTACAGGAGTTCCTGGGTGTGTTCATGGAAATTCTCTTGACAGGAGAATGCATGAGAAAACATGGCCTTCGAGGTACACCACAGAAAAACAGCTGAATAAGAAAGTGTTTTCCTGGGTTCAGCCAAGAAGTCCCACAGGTTGCTGCGCTATGGTCCAAGGGGGCTAGGTTACATCTCCAGATGGCAAGAGAACTTTGGGTTAGGCATACGGTACTGGTTTTGCAGGCATGCGCACTGTAAGAATGAAGAGGCATGGAGGTGAGAAACCAAGGATCTAGAAAACCAGTGAGAGCAGGTGATGTGTATCAAGGTTGGTAAGCCTGCATGCAGCTGCAGACTGCACTGCGCACGAAATGGTGGAAGCACAGCTTATGTTGCAGTGAAGACCCCAGAAAGACGGGACTACCTGTAAAGCCAGTGGAGCCTAGATAATTCCACAAGAACCCCGATGCCACACTTGGAGCCTCAGGATTTGGCTTTTACTAGGTCTGTCTTGCTTTGCTCTGTTCCTTCTGTGCTTCAATTCATACCTTTAAGAAATGGGTATGTTTACTGTGTTGCTGTATATTCAAAGTATAGAACTGAGTATTTAGATTAGACGGGAATCTCAGAGAAGACTTTGAACTTGCACTCTTGAACAATTCTAGAACTCTTAAGATGTTGAGAATTCCTAGAGATGAACTAAAGGCATTGTGCACTTTGAGACCAGCATGAGGCTATACAAGCCAGTACACAATACTATGATTTAAAGCCCTGTACTTGGGTGTCAGGCTGGTTAGAGTTGGATTAGTGACAGCTGTGTTTCCAAATTCTCTTTTTATAGTGTCATGCAAGCCACAGTGCATGTGTAGAGGTCAAAGGACAACTTCTGAGGGTCATTTCTGCCTCTCCAGATATGGAACTTATGGCATAAGACTTGACAGGAAACACCCTTTAACCACTGAACCATCTTGCCAGCCTCATGGCAGTGAATTCTGATGATAGAGCGAGAAGCATCTAAGGTGTCAGTGAGGCATTCCTTTAGGATCTTGCCACGGAGCTGCTTCCATAGAAGATCAGCTGAGAGAGAAAGGCATTCTCTAACGTGGACAGGACCATCAGATGCGGAAATTAGGAAAAGGAAGAAAGCCAGCACAACAATATCCCCTTTATCTTCTTCAGTCCCCCAGTATGTGAGCAAGCAGCTTCCTGCTGCCACAGGCAGGAGCTGCTCCTGCTACCATGGCTTCCCTTCCATGGTGAACTATGTTGCCTCCCGTACATTGCTTTTTCAGTAGATATTTGGTCACAGCATGAAGAAAAGTAGTGTGTGTGTGAGTGTAAGTGTGTATGTCTGTGTGTATAGATATATAGATATATATGGTTTTATGTCATTGATTTCCACCACTTACTAAGGACAATTGTCCAAATGACTTGGTCAAAAATTAGTATCCAGGACTCTCTTAACTTAGATTAAGCCACATCATCTTTCTCTGGCCAGAGAATTCAAATTTAGCCAGTAAAGGTCAGATGGACATTGAATGGAGACCAGTGGTTCTCAATGGAACTGTTCTGGTACAGAGGGGCATCACAGGCTCACAAAGGGTCCACAACATCTGTGACTTGCCTCTCTTGAAATAGCTAGACTGTTTCCATACACAGTAGTCCTGAGGCTAGAAAGTATGAGTCTTTCAGTGAAAAAATAACAGGGGGTGAAACATAGGGATCTTGTTATGGTTTGAATCTTCAATGTGTACCCAGAGCTCAAGTGGGGTAGGCTTGATGCCTGGCTGGAAATGCTATCTGGGGCACTGGGACCTGCTGGGAAGATACAAAGAGCATGTCTTCAAGCGGACACCAAGACTGTCCCTTCTCTCTTCACTGCCCAGCCAGTATCAAGTTAGGTGTTTCTCTTCACTGTGCACTCCCTGTCATGATATGCTGCCTCATCACAGTCCCCAAGTGAAGGGGCCCAGAGACCACGATCTCTGAAACCATGAGCCCAAATAACTGTTTCTCCTTTTTATGTTAGATATCTCGGGTATTTAGTCATAGGGTTGAAATCTGACAAACACAGGTCTTCACCGAGAGAATAAAGCAGACAGGGATGAAGAATCCATACCAACCCTACAGAACCCAGGCAGTCGGTCACTACTTACACGTGAGCCCAACTCCACCATATGCACACCACCAGACACAGCATCAAGTTCAGCGTGCCCTCTTCCGCTGAGTGCTGTTCACACTTATCTCGTATTCATACCATAAACTACAAACTACTACTCCTCTTTACCCTCAGCACTTAAAGCCCGTCACACAGATCTTTGTAAAAGATGAAACATGAAATGAATGAATAATTAAACAAACTGTCTACAGTCTAGAGTCTGGATTAGGAATAGCTTAATACGGCTGTTGCAGGTTGAAGGGAAATCAGCTTGTTCTAAAAAAAATTGAATCTATTACAGATTTTTAAGGTAAATGTGGAACGATGATTTCTTCAGTTCTCTCTTAATGAGAACTCTCTTGATGAGAGAGCTGAAGAAAATCAACAGTAACAAAAAAAGAACCAAGAGGAAAAGCACAGACAGATGAGGAATTACTCCCCCTCCTTGCACACAGTATGAACATATATGTACAACTGCATACACAGTTCTAATTGCACACATTTGGATGTCATGAGGAATAGGTAAGAGGTAGAGATATACCTTCTTAAACTAGAAGCTGTTTTAGTCAGGTACATAGACTTTATTTAAATGGTTTGTAATGGATTGGTTTGATTCTTTGAGCAAATTTCTGGTATAGGAAACACAAACTTCATCATTTGAGAGATCTTCAATAAAAACAGAATAAGAGCCAAAGAGATGTTAAACAAAACTAAGCAAAATAGGAACGTGGCAGTAAGTATCTCCATGTGAGCATTTGGAAGGAAAGAAAGTCACTCAGAAGTAATAAAGTAAATGGAACACATGACATAAAAGGATGGGTTGGTATTTTGGACACTATTCTTACATATTTCTGTCCTGGAAGCATTTTTCAAAGACAAAGTTTTAAAAAAAAATACATTCACCGGTGTGGTGGTTTGAATAAGAGTGGCCCCCATAGGCTCATCTATCTGCATGCTTAGCTGTCAGGGGATGGCACTACTTAGAAGGATTAGGAAGTGTGGTATTTGGAGTAGATATGGCCTTCGTGGAGAAAGTGTGTCACTGGGTAGGGCTTCGAGGTTTGAAAAGCCAAAACCAGCCCCAGTGTCTCTCTCTTCCTGCTGCCTGCAGATCTGGGTACAGAACCCGAGCTGCTTCTCAGCACCGCATCTGCCCACATGCTGTCATGCTTCCTACCACGATGACCATGGACTACGCCTCTGAAACTGTAAGCCAGCCCCAGTTAAATGCTTTCGATGATAAGAGCTGCAG
This sequence comes from Bramus lutescens, assembly GCA_001685075.1. Taxonomy (NCBI): domain Eukaryota; kingdom Metazoa; phylum Chordata; class Mammalia; order Rodentia; family Cricetidae; genus Bramus; species Bramus lutescens. Next base: position 169,411 of record LOEQ01006061.1, read on the forward strand.
TTGTCATGGTCTCTTCACAGCACCAGAACACTGGCTAAGAATCAAGATTCCTGGTCCTTATCACCCCTTTAGAGTGGTGTGAGATCCATGTAACAAAGGGAAGTAGGAAATCCTGTCCCCATCTGTGTTAGCAGACGTCAAAATGCAACAAATTCTCGAAGCTTTCCCTTATAACTAGAGAAACCAGAAGGTCCTCATCATCTGAAGTAGTTGCCAGGAAACTGAACCAGACAAGCCCCAACTCAGAACCCAGCAGCATAAGACGCTAGTGCCCAGACAGAACCAAGGACAGCAAAGACCACAGGACCGTACAAGACCCAAGTGACTCACCTTTGGGGATGGCTAAGCATAGAAGAAAAGAATCCCACAAGAGACAAACCAGCTCAGAAGGGAAATGGCTCTTGGAATTTAGTAGACACTTTACACAAAGAGGATTTATGATAAAGGAGCCCATCTCACCTAGAAGTGGTGAATGAAAGGATCAGCTAACACGAAACACATTCGAGTCCTTCAGAGGAACTCAGCTTTTGTGTGTGTGCATTTGGCTACTGCAGTTGTGTGACTGCTGCCTAGGTGTGTGTGGAGGTGCAAGTGCACACAGTGGGTCTGGAGTATAGTGTGTCAAAGTGTTGACAGAGTGAGATAACAAGACTCCCACCTTTACATTTCTGTTTCCATGCATTTGAGAAGGAAATTTGCATTGTTTTTACTATCGAGCAAAATGCAAAATTTTCCATGTAGGAAATTCCACCAGAGAACAAGGTAGAGTCACAAACTATTCCATCCCTGACTATCTCACTGTCCTATCCACAATAGGAATGAAGTGGATGCTAGGGATGGTGGGTTTTGTGTGTGTGTGTGTCGTTGTTGTTGTTGTTTTTATTTGTTTGTTTTTAAATTAAGCATGTCAAATGGTGCCTCGTATAAATTGCCTATGTTCAAGCCGAAAGCCTGAAATTCCTTTGCAGTGATTCCAGAAGCTTAATCTGACTCTTTCCTGTTGCCTGACCTTGCCTAACTTTTAAATATATATACATGTATAAATATATATGTATGTATATATATTCACATACCATATTACATATGTATATATATATGTATATAATAGCTAGTTATTCAAAACCTTGATTAAGTTTACAATTCTCCCAATAAAATATAGATGCTCCCCTAAGAGATAATAGACATGGTGGGTCTTGACAGGATCTAGAAGGTAAGTCATATGTGTAGTGGCTTATGCCTCTATGCCATTAATTCTATCTCTTGGGAGGCAGAGGTAGGTGGATCTCTGTGAGTTCCAGGTCAGCCATAGTCTATAAGAATGTTTTTTTTTTTTTGTTGACCCAGTATTCCGAGAGGGCATGTCTATGAGGGATTATCTGGACTGGGGTAACTGATGTCTGAAGCAGCAGCCTGCCTGCCAGACTGAACAACAAGGGAGGAGAGCTGAACCTAGCATACATCGCCCTCTGCCCCTTGACCGGATGCGAGGAGAGCAGCTGCCCCCTGATTCAGCCGCTATGATGAAATTTATTTCCCCAAAATAAACTCCGTGTGCCTTAAACTCTGTCTCAGCACTGAGAAAAGTAGCTGATACAGGTGTCCCTGCTCTGCCTCTTTTTCTCAGTCTTCCTCTTCATCTCACCTTTCCCCCCTCCTGCGACCTTCTCCTTCTACATATTCTCTGGACTAACAGATTGTTATCTACTGATATTTATCTAAAACATGAGCTGTTCGATGAGCAACAGAGATGGAGGTGAAGAACCAAGAATCATAGAATGCAGATACCCAGATCCCAACTCAGTCATACCTTCCCCACACATTCTACTCCTTCCTTCTCCCCCTTCCTCCCTTACACACACACACACACACACACACACACACATACACACACTTATCTGCAAATCCCTACATTTTACATGACCCATTATTCTCTTTTCAAACTTAAAAAGTCATTAATTTTAGAATAATTCTGTTTGAAAAAAAGATAACTTGCATTCCTCTTACTCGTCTTGAACCTGGCTTTGTTGACTGTCGGGGCTGGATTCAGTGTCTAATTGCTCTTGCTCCTGATCCTGAAAACTAGCTTCTCTCGTTTTGTCATTAAAATATGTGTCCTGGAAAGAAAAAAAATAAGTAGTGTGGACATGGACAATAGCATGAACACATGACAAAAACACTGCACTTAGCAAAAGCAGCTGCATTCATTTGTGTGAACTTCTCCAGCAGGAACCCTCAGCAGCTGCTCTGGAGGTGACACATGGCCCGGAGGGAGGTGACAGTTTGTGGATCAGTGTAGGGGTGAGTCTTGTGTGTTTGTTCCTGGTTCAAAACTCATCTACTGTGGGCTTCACTATATATACAACTCCATTTTAAGTGTAGACTTTAAAACATCATCCTACATCACCTCTATTCCCAGAATAAAAAGATCCCTAACCCAGAATAATACCCACAGACAGTAAAATTCTAGCCAGTGTATGTCCTCAAAAAAAGTTTTGATGACAACTGTCACCTCTAGGTAAAGAGAAATCTTACCAGGTGCCAGGCTCGCTACAAACCTGTTTGTTCTTGTATACCTACCATGCTTTAGAAATCAGGATGGCAACATTAAGTTGGCAAACTTATTGTCCCCGTGTGGCCAGTACATGAATGGAAACATCAAAGTCTACAACTCCCCAGGGTTTCTGTCCAGTTTGGTTCTCACCTAATCAGAAACTGTTCAACTACTGGTTCCTGCTCAGAACAGCCCACTCTAACTACATTTCTCTGTAGCTTTGGGGAACTGCATCCATTTTTATAAGTCTATGCAAAGCCATTTAAACATTTGGAAGTAAAATTACTGGCTGCCGTTGTATATAATATGGCTACACTGTGTTCCTCGAGAGTATGTGGATTGGAAGTTTGGGCCCTGGCGCTTCCAGGTGACAGGTAGGGAATGATGGGAGAAGCCATTAGAACGTGGAAAACCGGAAGTTCTCATGAGACCCGGGCTAGTTCTCAAGAGAGTTATTATGAATGAGCAAGCCTGTCCCCACCCTGTGTCCTGGCTCCCAGTGATGTGATCACTCCATTCAGGACATATGCCCACCAACTCCTGCAGGAGTTTGTTGTGGCAACAGAAAACATGATGGGACTGTCGTCTTAATTTTGGTATGCATCATCCTTGCGCTCTGGATTCCAACTATCTAGTTCCACTGCCCATGGAAGTCACCAGTGCCAGGCCTATGTGAGAACACTGCTCACTTTTTCCAACTTGGAAGTTCCAGTTTTAGGAGGCTGCATCGTCCTTGTGCGTCCTTACCTGCGTAACGGAGACCTTGTTGTCCACAAGTTTGCTGACGTTTATAGAGCCGAAAGATGTCTCCAGCAAAGGCAAAAGGCGACCCATGATTGTTGCCACACCCTCATTATGTCCTCCTAAGAGAATGTACATGGCAGATTAGCAGGGTGAGGGAGGGGTCTCAGCCAGAGGACATGGACACGGACACACACAGACACACACACACACACACACACACACAGTCGCACAAACAGAAAGGAGAGGGGTTGAAGGATGGGGAGGCAGAAATTGCTCTCACCTTCTTGGGCTGTCACTGTGAGGATCCCAAAGAGTTGTGCCTGTACTTTGGCCACTTGTTCGATGAGTCCAATGCAATAATTTAGGTTTTCGTTGCAGGAATTTGTCTGTTAAGTCAAACAGAAGACATCCGTACAGTTCCTTTTTTCTGGAACTGGCTGTAGATAGACGTGACACTGTGTAATCCGGGGTCTACCAGGCTCTGCCCAAGAGCGATTCCTCTGAACGCACAGCTGGCATTTGGCGACTCTGTGATTGAACTCAGTTCTATACACCATGACTGGGCCTGGCAAAAAGTCTCTTGAGCAATCCTGTTCCTAGATTTCCAGATCTACCAGGTAAACACAGAGGAAGCATTTCCTCCTGTGGAGGAGAGGAAGTGTGAACCCACAAGACTCCCCAAAGCTATTGACTTGATCAACGATAAGTGTCTGAGGAAGTTGTTTGGGGGTGTTTAATCCCCTGAGGTTTGAGGAATTACCTTCATAGCAATGATTCTACTCAGAATCCTGAAAGTTAAAAAAAAAATCCCCTTATGAACGGAAGAGACTATTTACACCCCAGTGCACATTGTCGCCTCATTTATGTACTTTATCATATTGTACATAACATTCAGTTCTTGATATTATATGTGCCAAGTCTACAACTCCTTTAACAGCAGGACGGTATTACACTGGGTGCAGGATGCTATGGAGGAGCAAGACAAAAGGAGACCCATGGCCACTAGCAGATGACAGCAGGGAGTATAAGAAGCATCAAGTCCACTGAAAAGCCGCTGTCTTGAAAAATCGGGGAAGGGTTCTAAAGTCTGAGAAGAAATTAAGTCAACTAGGTAGTTTGTGGGAAAGAGATGGCCCTACTGGACGTGGAACCCTTTCAGTGATGAGAATGGAACTCTAGAAGGTCATGTGGGCCTCTTGGTTTTTATTCTGTTTTGGTCTTTATTTAATGTTCATAGCTAGACCTTGAAGTGATTCCAACACTGAAAGAAGGGGCGGGTATATGAACAAACAATAAACCCCATGACTGTAAATTACATAGATGTTGGGATGATGCAAACCAACCTTGCTGTCTGGGCCTATTTCCTGCCTCAAATTGTGGGAATACAAAATTTTCAGAGAAAGAATCTAAACAAATTAGCCAGCCCTTCAAGAAACAAAAGGCAGCTGTGAGGTGCTATGTAGGAGCCAGGGCCCAGGAATCAGGAAGCTCTGGATTCAAATCCCAGTCTCTGCCAGCAAGATGTCTTTTACGAAAGACATATAAATGAGATACTGTGTCCTCAGATTTAGGAAGGAGTTGACTTTTTGTGCTAACTCAGCATAGATCCTCAATTAGAAGTGTGTCTGTGGTTTCCCACCACCTGCTTCCACGCCTTGTCTGCTGCCCAATGGAGCATTTGTGTACACAACACAGATATTCACACCTGTATCCCAAGACAAGTCACAACATGCCCAGCTCCCCACACAAAGCACTGCTTAAGATGCTTGAGTTACAATAGGATCACATTATCCAATTAGCCCTATCATCTGATAAGCAGAGAAAAGAAGGGAATCAAATGCACCCTGGGCAGAGCAGAGTCTTCAGATTCATTTATTCGTAAGTCCCAGACTTCCTATGCCCCCCATGCCAAAGTTACTTTTAAATGAAATGTGTTGCCTGCTGTGGGTGAGCTCAGCAGCTGGGGGAGAGGATGGAGAATGAGGAAGCAAACAGTCTATAAATGATCATCCCAGACTATATCCAGTGTTCTGTGCAGGAAGTAAGCTAGAGGCTACACAAAACAGGCCCTGGAGAGAGGGGGGGGGAAGAGAGCCAAGGAGGGGAGGAGAAGAAGAAAGAAGGAAAGGGGAAGGGACAATCCTATACACTGGCTACCTTTCCTACGGGAGACGCACCAACTCAGGAAAGTAAAGTCAGGCCATTCGAAGAAAGGATGGTTGAGCTGGGCTTCTCACAACCTCAGCATGTGAGACATGCGTGTTTCACACCACAACACTACCAAAAACAGGTAGAATCCGGACTGCTAAAGAGAGATAGGAATGGGGGTGTGGCTTTGGATGGGAGAGTGGAAACCCACAGAGGTGAGATAACAGTAATGATACAGCATGGGCAGAGGGCTCAGGGACCATCTTGTATCTCAAGTGGACTGAGGAAGAAAAGATAATTAGTAAAGAGCAAAGTGATGGCAAGAAAGAAAGAAGGAAGAAAGGAAGAAAGAAGAAAGAAAGAAGAAGAAAGAAAAGAAGAAAGAAGGTTCTTTCTTTCTTTCTTTCTTTCTTTCTTTCTTTCTTTCTTTGAAAGAAGGACCAAGAAGGCAAAGAGGAGGGCAACTCCAAGAAAGTAAGAACAGATTTCTATGATACTGAAGTGTGTTTACACTCTCAGCCACGCTTTAGCTGCCTGACAATCAGGCTGGCGTCACAGAACTATGGTTATATGACATTTCTGTTACTAACAGCCATGTACAAGACAGTGGTTTATTTATAACATCATCCAGCTTGGGTAAATACACACTATGATACTCACACAACCACAGAATTGCCCACGGATGCCTTTCCCAAAAGAGACACCCATTATCAACTGGTACAAAGCCATGCTTCTGACAAAAGGATGATGGATAAGACATCTTAAATATGTCATTTAAGAGCAGTACAAGTTTGCTTCCTTCCCCTGTAGCTCTTCCAGATGGCATGCTCGGACACCAGCCATGCTCTCTCAAGGGGAAGTGAACCAGAGATGAAGAGCTGCCCTGTGACTTTTCAAGATAAAAGTATCCTTCCCATCGAGACCCTGAGATCTGTGAGTTTGGTTGTTCCTGCAGCTTGAACTGGTAGAAAAGAGATAAAGAAAAGAATAAAGTTCTTTCTAAGTTTACTGCTTAGATTGTACCATGAAGGACATGTTAGTTTGTTGACTGAAGAGTGGTTACGGTGGTCAGGGAATCTGTTTGAACACACCATGGCAACACTGACCTCTATTTCAACCACAGATGCCATTCTAAACCAAATAGAAGACACGCCTCAGTAAGATCTCTTTTTCACATGTTGATGTTGAATACCATGTTTTCAACTATTAGTGAACACATCCTTACTGGAAGAGAATAATAATAGATAACTGAGCTCTTGCCATCAGTTTCACATATTAAATAACTGATCTTTCTGGGGGCTGGGGATCCACTGATAGAATCCTTGCCTGTCATGCACAAATCCCTGATTCTATTCCTATTCAGTTTCACATGTAAACTGGGCATGTTGGCTCACACATGTAATCCCAGTATATGAGAGGTAAAAACAGGAAGATTAGGAATTCACGTTCATCTCGAGCTACGTAATCAAGTTTGAAGCCAGCCTGGGCTACAGGAGTTAAAAAGAACAAAAAACAAAGTTTCTGAATTGTGATGTCCTACTGTCTATCATCTCACTTTAAAAGCAATTGCATGTCTGTAATCTCAGCACTCAAGAGGCTGAGGCAGAGGGATTTCAAGATAGAGGCTAACCCTGACTATATAGAGCAAGACTCTGACTCAAAGTATATGTCATCTATCCTATCTTGAGTATAGACTATAAAGGATAGCATATTTACCATTTGCTGCTATAATTATCAAACACACACCTTTAGAATCAAGGCTTAGATCATCTAATTCAAGTTAACTCCCTCCACAGGACTTGGAGGGGAAATAGAAGTATCCCAGAGGGAGGAGGGATCCAGTCCAGGGCTGACCCACTGAAGGCAGTGTAACATAAGGTGGTGTCTCTAGATGACATCTCCAAGGAGTAATTGTCATCAGAATTCAGCTCTGCTTATAAAGGGATTCTTGCCTTTTACAGAACTGACCAATACAACTATAAAGTTGTCACCCGTAAATTTCCGGTATTTAAACAGTACCCTCTCACAGGAGCCTTAAGGGGCATTCTTGGTGTCTTTCATCTTGTCTGTTAAATATGCCAGGTTGATTCATTCATACATTCTCTTGCTTCAAGTGTCACCTAACCCCAAACCCTCTTTCTGGAGATTTCAGTTTCCCCATCACAAGACAACTATAGCAACCAGTGTGAAGTCCAATCCCAAGCGGTCCTCTTCCTGTATTGTGCTTTCAGAGTCTCCCTCTGGTCCTCAAGCAAAGGCTGAACTCCCACCCTCCCCAATGGCTCTTTGACACCTGCCCTAACTCTCCACCTGCTCAGCCTCTTCTAGTTGCCATCTTCCCAGCCCCCACGGGTTCCCTCAGGCTTCCCTACTCCTTGCACACTGCTCTTTCTCTTCTGCAGAGGGAGGCTTGTCTTTAAGGCACGACTCCATTAGGGATGGAGTGATGGCTCAGCAGTTTAGAGCACTGGCTGCTCTCTGAGGACCCTGCTTCAGTTCTCAGCACTCACGGGGCGGGATCAGCACAACCATCAGTAACTGGTTTCAGAGGACCTGGTGCCCTCTTCTGCTCTCTGCCAGTACTGCACAAGCGGTGCACAGGCCAAACACTCATACATAGAAAACAAACTTTTTAAATTAAAAATGTGTAGTTCCCACTGCTAATCCCAGCACCAAGCATAGACAGGCACACAACATGCTCTTTTAAAAAAATGAATAAGTAGAGATGCCTTGCAAAAATTCTTGTCAGGCCCCCTGATTTGATGACCAGTAACTATTTGCTGGGTGAGTTAAGTTTTTGCCTTTGCATCTAGCTGAACAATGATGGTGAGCAACTTCTGAAAGTCATGTGTTCAAACCAAGCTGTCCTTTAAAGGTACCTGAGAGGCTCACATTGAGTTCACTAGCACCCGCTTGGCAAAGAGAGGCCGGACTGTTAGCTGTTGGCTTTAGTGTTTGTTTCTTTAGGGGACTGTTGGAAAACATTCTTTTCCTGGAGAATTTTTTAAGCACTATTACATTGCACAGCGCACATGCGGAGGTCAGAAGACAACTCGTGGGAGTCAGGCTTCTCCTTCCATCACGTGGGTCCTGGGAATGGAACTCAGGACAAGGCGTGGCAACAGGTGACTCTACCTAAAGAAACATCTCATCGGCCCTAAAAAAGATTGTGTTTAAATCAACAAGGAGTAGTTTCTTTCACGACCCAGAAGACTGCTAGGTGCTTTAAGATTAAAATAAACCAACACACATACAACACACACACACACACACACACACACACATACATAATATTGGTTTTTCAAGACAGGATTTCTCTATGCAACAGCTCTGGCTGTCCTGGAACTCACTCTGTAGATCTGGCTGGCTGCAAACTCACAGAGATCCACCTGCCTCTGCCTCTCAAGTGTTAGGATTAAAAAGGCTTTAGGGCATAGATTGATATTTCTAAAGAAACTGAGGCGGTGCTATCTGAGGGTAGTATAGCGCTCATACATACTACTCTGCACAAGCTTCAGCAAGAGATGAATCAACCTCTAATACAGAGTTCATCACCCTACCCCGCACACAGTCTAAAACATAGAAATTGGCTTTGTTTTGTATTTTCAGGACATAGTTGACTGTAGGTAACTGAAATTGAGAACAATGAACACATGGATAAAAAGAAGCCAAGGCACAGTACACAGTGAAGTCTGTCTTAAAGGGCAGCTACCAGGTTGTGGGTGCAAGTGTAGCACCACCTAAATTAAGGTGGAGAGGAAGATGAAAGGGGGGAATCCACATGAGGGAATTAAAAAGAAAGCTAAATTGGGTATTAGCAAAAAAAATCATTAATTGGAAGAAAATTGAAATTATGTATTGTGGTTAGGATTAATATAAACCATTTATTTTCTTTTAAAGTAAATTTCCCCCAGGGAGCTCTAATTGTAAAGGATTATTCACGACGTTTTTAAAATTTTTAATTCTAACTAAGCCAATACGGGTGTAATCAGCAAAATCAGCCTTCCAGAGCAAATACAATTTACAGGTCTTTTCTTTCGTAAGTGTAGTTTCCTACAGCTAGCGTTTTAACTAGAGTTTGCTGCAGTGAATATTCATCTTAAGGTTTAAGTCAAAATTTCTTGGTACTAACAAAATCACTTTGGGGATTACAAGAACCTGCTTAGCAACTGACCCAAATCCAAACTACACATAACAAAATATGGGATGGGTTTAGATGTAAATTCAAAAACAAGCTGACCTAGATTTTAAAAATCTGAGATCCACAAAGTAACGTTACATATTATTGTAATAATAAGAACTATTCTTACTAGTCAATTATTATTTAATAATAATTAAAACCCCAACTATGGGACAGATTGAGGTGCTGAAACCCAGAGAGGCTGGAAAACATTACTTGGCTAATTGTAGCCACATTCAAACCTAGAAGTTAGGCCAATCAATGTCTGTAGTCCCAGCTCACATCTCTCCCTGCTGACTGCTTTGTGCGCTGGGAAAAGCCCAGAGCAGCCTATTCAAGGTACTTTCATCGAATGTGAGGCAAATTCAGCATGTAGCTGCTGTAGCCAGGGTGGAGTGGGATTAGTGAAAACTGGAGTGTGCTTCTGGGTGTGACAGAATGCTGGTGACACTGTAATTTCTTACAAAAGCCTTGGCAACACCTCCTGGAAGTCTCCCTGGTACCTTTCAGCCCTGTTGACAGCACGCAAAGGGCGCAACTTTTACAAATGTCCCTTTTACTATAATAATAGCTCCCGGGTGTAGGTTTAGAAACGTTCGCTCTAGTAGGATACTGGATGTCCTGAAAACTCAGAACCTCGCAGAAAGGAAACCTCGCAGGGAGTGGAAAGGGTACAGTAGAAAATAATTCCAAAGCAGGCAGAGAGAATGGGCCGGGGGTGAGGGGAGAGAGGAGCTGGCAGCCGGACTTGTTCCTTCTGTTGCTAGGGCCTCCGGCGTCCACGGTTACCGAGCACAGGCTAGCTCTCTGCGGCCGCCTGGTGTCACCCCGCCCCAGGTGGAGGGTTCCGATAGACTTAGGACTTCCTTCTTTGATCTGAGTAGGAGTCTGAGATGCCTGTTAGGGTATCAAGAGCGGCGACTTTGAGAAGCGACCTCCTGGATGCCAGACCCGATCGAGGCTGTGAGGGGAAACTAGGCAATGAGAGCCCTGGGGTCTCCCACCCGGACTCACGTTGTAGTCCTGCACCCAGAAGGAAATTCTCTCCTGCAGTGCTCGTAAAGATTCGCTTTTGGCCAGCTTCTTCACGTTGTCCGCCATCGCGCGCTTTTCCGCGCCTCCGACTCCGGGAGATAGAGTGGTAGAAAGGACGAGGGGGTGGCCTGGGTAGGACGGTGGGGTGCTGCGGCCGCAAGGGTGTTATTTTCTGCGCAGGCTCAGAACGCAGCTGGAGTGACCATCCTCCCCCTCGGGTCGGACCTGGCAGGGTTCG
>LOEQ01006061.1:189239-216068 GCA_001685075.1 Bramus lutescens
TTTATTAATCAATGAAAGTAACACATAGACAGATGACCCTCCTACATCAGTTGTCTATACTACTGATTTTGGCACCCGGACATACAGAGTGTGTGTCATCTAACACACAATGCAGGTCTGTAATACCTACAAGATAAGGATCATGTCCTCCTATCTCATGCTTCTTCTTATCATGATAGTGTTTAAGCATACAGTTCTTAGTATGTGCCTCCTGCAACGTGAACTGCCTCAGAACTCTGAAAAAATATGGAAGCTGGGCAGTGCCCATTTCTGCTGCTGCTTCTGTGTTTGTATCACATGATTGCTTAATGTCACTTAGCTGTGGTCAAGCTCAGAAGTTCTCAAGTTTTCTGATCCTAGATTATATTTGTACTCTTAAACACCTGTTGATATTTACCATATTAGAAATTAAAACTGAGAAATTGTGAAAGCATAGGAATGCCCAAGCAAACATTTCATTAACTCTTAGAACAATCACACTTTCATAAATGGTCACGTAGCCTCTGGAAACACCATTATTCATTCAAAAGAGTGGCAGAGTAAAAAATATTATTATTACTTTTAAAATGTGTCTGACATTTCAGACCTTTAAGAGAGTTCAGTTGGCACCCCTAAACATACATACTCATGCGACTGCCCCCAAACATTTTGAAAATTGCTGGTTTAGAATAATGTAGGCTTTAATTGGTTGAGTTATAAGTAGCAATCTGTATCAATCATTCCAAACTATTTTCACGTAAATGAAAAATATGTAAGTAAAAATTTAGTAAGTCTTAGTAAAATTAAGAATACCCACTGCAATATGTGCACATGCCAACTCTGCCCAGAAACAGGCTGTGCCCACGTTGACAATAGGATGACGGAAAGCAGAGGGAGCATGTCCTATGTGACAGCAGCCTTGACATCTACAGTTCGACCTGACTTGCAGTGTATTCGTGGAACATCTGTCAACAGCCAGTTCAGCTTGCTTTAATTGTGAGTTTGAATTTAATAAATACAGCAACAGAGAATGTAGATGTTCCATTCTCTCTTGTTTTTTTGGTTTTTGTTTTGTTTTGTTTTGTTTTTAGCAAAGTTCCAATGGGCCAGTGAAGAAATCCATGCGGGAGAAGGCTGTGGAGCGAAGGAATGTCAACAAAGAGCACAACAGCAACTTTAAAGCTGGCTATATTCCTATCGATGAAGATCGCCTCCATAAAACAGGGTTGAGAGGGAGAAAGGGCAACTTAGCCATCTGTGTGATTATCCTCCTCTTTATCCTGGCTGTCATCAATCTACTCGTGAGTATGTGGGGCAGAGTATTGCCTCTTAAGTTACCTTGGGGAATTTTTCATCTTTTTCAGTGAGATTTGTTGAAATAACCAGGCTAGTTGAAGGATTCAACAATTATATTTTTATTTTTATAAGGGGAAAACTCACGAAACAGGAAACGAGAAATCCGAGCACAGCAATGTCCTGAGNGACGGGGGTGGGGTGGGGTGGAGAACCTGGGGTCCCAGAAAACCACGCCTTAATCGGGCTCCACCTCTTAAAGATAATTGGCTAACAAGGTTTTCCCCATCAGAGATCATGGATTTTGCTTGTGTACTGTCTTCTGCTTTTCTATACTGTTTTATATCCTATTGGACTTTAGTTAATGCTTTAACATAAAAAATGTAATAGGCTTCTCTCTCCAGTCCCACAAAAATAAGTGAAGAAAATTTTTAAAAACTCATAGTAAGATAATAACCATATATTAATCTCATCTAGAAAAATATTGATGGATTATCCCTTTAAAGGAGTTGTCTTTAATAACGATTGTGTAAACTCAGAGGAAGAGAACTTCATTGCAAACTTGTTGCCGTTTTCTCTCCTAAAGAATACAGTTTTGTTTAGTTTTTCCTATATGTTGGTTTTAAAACAAGCACTTTGATGGCCCGGGAAGTCTGTGTCTCGTAGCCTCAGTCCACAGTGCTGAGATCTGAAGGCTCTGCCAAGCCCATTCTCACCGTGGGGTCGAGCCCTGGCCTGCGCCTTCCCAGAATAGTTACTGTTTTGGGGAGGGGGCTTTTTAGTGTGAGATTGTAACTCTGGCATTTAGCACTGGAACCTGTGGCACCATCGGTGAATGGTACCATCTGTCCAGAGTGAGCCACTGATTCTCCTCCACCGCCTCCCATGCTCTTCGGCATTCGTTTGTACTCCATGTACTTTGAAAACATCTGTGTCTGTCCCTCTCTGCGGGAAGAGCTGGCATGGGCCTTAAAGAAGGCGCCATAAATAGCTCAACTCCAAAGTAACAATGTCAGGAAAAATACATGTATTTGAAGGGAGAAAGAAATGGCTGAAATCCTAAGGCATAAATTATGAAGACAAAAGAGGAGGGAAAATGGCAGATAATGTATCAGAGTCTTTTTTTTTCAAAAATATATTTAATTTTAAAAACAAAAATCAGGTAAGCTTTCCATAGTTCAACTTTCCAGAAACAAGCCAGAATTTGGCTTCTAGCTTATCAGTAAGTTGAACAGCAGTAATTTCATACAGACATTATTTCTCTCTGCAGGAGATAGAAAACATTCTCCTTAGTTGTACCCACTTAATTCTCTAAATCTGTTCTATATTTCTACCATCATTTTATTTCATTCCAGAGGTCTGGCATGCAGAGAATTCATCTCTAAAACTTGAAGTTTCCAAACTGAGATGTGCGTTGTTAGGCTTAGGTTGGGGTTTATAACCAATTCGATCATCAATCATTTGTTCCCAGCTTTTGGGGTCACTGCTAAGCCCAGCAGCCCCTTCTCCATCGCTGGTTCCTACACCTTCCACATCTTCCTTCTGTTTCTTGCATGTCTCCAAGTCCTTCCGAATGTTCTCAAACTCCTCAATGTCATCGAGCTTGAGCTCCAGGCATGTTGGTTTCTGCCGCAGCATACTGAAGTCAACACTGGCAGTCACACTCTGTGAGCTACAGGCTATCAGAAATGGCAAGAGAGGAAAAAACTTCAGGTGGCAAATCTCAGCTACAAACAGATGAATCCAATTCACAGGATTATCCACAGGCTCTAACCAGGTTCTAAATGGATGAATCATTCATCAATCAGATGCTTCCTGTGCTGAGCTATGGACATTTAAAGTCACTGTCACAACCTCTTTTCAGGCCTCTGCAGTTTCCCAGAACCTCAACTCCCACCATGATGCCATTGCCGCGCGCAACTTATCAGAGTCTTAAGACAGATCTCGTGTGTGTGTGTGTGTGTGTGTGTGTGTGTGTGTTGGCAAAAACTACAACCTGTATTGTAAAGTGCCTTGCAGAACCCAGAATTAGAAGGACAAGGACCTTACTAATCAGGATTGACTCAAGAACTGAAATAGGTGAATTGTACAAAAAGTCTGAGGTTAGTGAAATTCCCTGGGCCTCGCTTCCCAGCCAGCAGCTAACCGTTCTGTGTAACCACAGCTAACCCATGTGTGTCTAGACACCCTGGAACACTGCATGAGGGAATTTACATCCTGAAAACAGGGCAGCCTAGCACTGAGTACAGAGCCTCACTTCCTGCTCCTTTACCTTTTCTTCTACCTCCAGATACCGCGAAGCAGGCTAGAGATGGAGGACCCCTCTCTGGAGAGTTAAAGCACCCAGAGAAAGAATGTAACATGACAGTGACATTTGACAGGGCCGGTATAAAAGAACACTCCCTGCTGGAAAGCCTGTAGGTTGGTCAGGAGGTCCACCCCACAGAGTCCGTTATGAGCCTGTGGTGGTGGTGAATGCCAGTAGGAGGTGCTGAAGAGGCAGACTGGAGAATCACTCCAATTCCGTCTGGGCTTTTTACAGCTGTGCTGTTAAGACTGTGCACTGGGCCTGGACTCAGTGGACTTGTGAGGGTAGCGGTAATAATTGAACATTGATAGAGACCAAAATATCCACCATGGGTGAAGCAGAAACTTAGGGAAATAGAGAAAATGCAATGAATGGCAGAAAACAAAACCCACAAAGCCGTGGTGGTATATACCCGTAAACCCAGTACTTGGGAAGTGGAGGAGTTCAAGGCCAGCCTTGAATACATAGTGTGTGAGATTCTGTCTCAGGAAACAACAAAAAGAACTACCTGAAACTAAATTCAGCCTCTTCTGAGAAAGATGATATTTCCTCCATGAAACAAAAATTACATGACATTTCAAATGGTGCAATTAAATAAATAAGAACCCATAGATATTTACATAAGGGGCTGGAGATCCAGCTCAGCAGTTGAGAGCACCTACATGGCAGCTTACAACAGTACAGTTCTAGAAGATGTGATGTCCTCTTCTGGCCTCTGGGGGCATTGCATGCATATGGTACACAGACAAAGCATGCAGCAGAACATCCATCCATTCACATGAAACAGAAGTAAACAAATCTTTTTTAAAAGTAAATATAAACCTACATGGGTGAGTGGGCAAGTATTAAAAACAATTAAAGCTCTTTCATAGAGTTCTACAAAGCCAAAGTGTCAACCTGGGAGCGTTCTAAGAAAAGATTTGGAAAGTGAGAACAGAAAAAGCATTGAAGGAAAGGAATCAAATAAAATGAATTAACAAAATTCTCCAAAGCCCAGTGACATGGTGCACGCCTCTAATCCCAGCACTCAGGAGGCAGAGGCAGGCAAATCTCTGAGTTCAAGGCCAGCNAGGGAGGGAGGGGAGAAGAGAGAAGGAGGAGAGGGGGAGAGAGAAGGACGGAAGGAAGGGATGGAGGGAGGTAAAGAGGGAGAGGGAGGAAGAACAGAAAAAAGGAAAAGAGAAAAGAAAATTCTCTAGAAAAATTGAAACCATTCTGGGTTCAGTGTGATGTATTTTAAGAGAGAGGGCAACAGAAGCAGAGAAGCAGACAGATCATGCTATCACTATATCCAGTTTTAAGAAAACTGGAAATAAAGATTCAAAACTTCCTAGAGAGGAGAAAAGCATGTTGTGTAGGATGAATGGACCTGTTGTGAGCATTAGAAACAGCAAGGTAATAAAGTCTTTGCCTTAAGAGCTCAGAGCTCAGATCAGAAACATGTCTAACCAGATCATCCCACAAATATGAGGAATTATACAGGCAGTGTCTTACCACACACTTGTGTTAAATAGCCACTGGGCCGCCAATTGAAAGCTCTACAACAAGCACTTCCAAGGTGGAGGTACAGGAAGCTGGGCATCTCACGTGGGAGAAAGCAGGAGAGGAAAGGAAAGTTCCCAGTTCCATCACATGGCAGCCTAGAGACTGGCTGTTCTTGATGGGGCAAAAAGGCCAGGTCCAGGAAAATAAACTAGAAGAGAAAAACAGAGCTGACATCATCTGAGCAGCTCAGTAAACATGTCTCTCTTTCAGATTACCCTTGTCATCTGGGCTGTGATTCGCATAGGGCCAAATGGCTGTGACAGCATGGAGTTCCACGAAAGCGGTCTGCTGCGGTTCAAGCAAGTGTCTGACATGGGTGTCATCCGCCCACTTTATAAGAGCACGGTGGGAGGAAGGAGGAATGAAAATCTGGTCATCACTGGCAACAACCAGCCAGTAAGTTTCTCCTCTAAGGAAGTGTGTGGATGGTAGAGAGGCATAGACAGCATTCCTCATGAAAACCTACAGTTGAGTACTGGAAAATACTGTCTTTTTGTTAAAATGATGTATTATATGTACAAGCATATCCACATTTATAGATACCCAATGGCCAATAACATTTAGCTGTATAATTAATTTCACTAGAGTTAGGTACTTACTAGTCTAGAGGGGTTTCCCCCATAGGAAGCACTGCCTGGTGTAATTGGTGTAAGAGCATGTAGGTCATTGTTTGCTCTTCCAAGTGGCACAGCCATTGTAAAGGCACCTTCCCAGGTCAGAAAGTCCAGGTTCCTAGAATCTGGAAGAGAAATGCTGCTCAGTGGCACACGAGGCCCAGTGGCTGCTAAAACACAGACTTTAAACTGAATGAACCTCAAGGGTGTTTCCTCACCTCCGCACTGGCCATCTTGGGCCCCAGCCCTGTTCCCTATGACCTGTGTTTTTGTACAATGGGTCTTATAACAGCAAAGGAGGGTACAATTTTTAATTTTATCCTTCATTTTGAAGTTGTATATTAGCCAGTTTTGTGGACAAGTGCAGTTCAAAGAATTTAAAGTCTGGCTCTTACTGTCATTTTTGTTTCTTAGCCTTACTGTTTTGTAGTGTTCTAAAAATAATAGTCTTCGTGAACTTTGTTTGTACATTCTTTGAAAAGATACTCACAATAAAGCATTTTTCTGAAGATTGTTTTTCAGCAAGGGACAACCAAACTGAGTGTAGAAAAGAACAAAACGTCTATCACCAGTGACATTGGAATGCAGTTTTTTGACCCAAGGACACACAATATCTTATTCAGCACGGACTATGAGAATCATGAGTTCCAGCTGCCAAGTGGAGTGAAAAGTCTGAATGTTCAGAAAGCGTCTACTGAAAGGGTAGGGTTATTCTTTCAGCATTGCTAGCGGGGAATTTGTCTGCAGCTACTCTCTGGGGGAGGGTTTAGGCTGCCAGCAAACACAGCCTCCAGACATCCAAGGGCTGCTTCTAGCCCTGCCCTTAGCCTGCATGAGCGCTATAAGTCCTCTCCTTATGTTAACTCCCACAATTATAAAACTGCCTTTTATAGCCCATAGGTAGAACTTTTACTTCTCTGTGACAATAATTCTCACCTTAACTGACAAACTCTTTTCAGCATGTGTTTTCATCTTTAGATTACCAGCAATGCTACCAGTGATTTAAATATCAAAGTTGATGGGCGTGCAATTGTGCGTGGCAATGAAGGCGTGTTCATCATGGGCAAAACCATTGAATTTCACATGGGGGGTAATGTGGAGTTAAAGGCTGTGAGTATTGTTTTGTGTATGGATTTAAGAAATTATTTTGGAATAGTATATAATTACATATAGAATAATATATAATTGTAGCATGAATAGTAAAAACCCAGAGTCAGATTTTGGAGTTCAACCTGAAGGTCAGAAAAGCAAAACAGCCATCCACTGGCTCTTAGCTCTACCTCAGTCCGAAGTGGTGATCCTGCGTCCAGGAATCTCAGACTGAGACTGTGTGTGAGAGCTGTCTCCTCCTGTCTTAGATCCCTCTCTACTGCTGAGAAAAGGCATGCACCACTACTGCCCGGTTTCTATGTCAACTCGTGTGGCTTCTGGGATTAAAGGTGTTTGTCACCACCATCTCATCTGTAAAGCTGACCAGTGGGGCTGTTTTACTCTCTGATCTTCAGGCAATTTATTTATTAAAATACAAATGAAATATTACACATATAATTACTGAAAATTTTTTTGTCATGATGAGATGTTTCAAATGGATTGTAAAATGAAAGAAGGTTATAAAGTAATTTGTAAAATATTTCATTTCTTTCAGAACATGTGCATATTTATAAAATCTGAAAGGATGTAGAAAATGTTAACAATATTTAGCTAAAAGTGATAGAATAACAGATGATTTCATTTTTACTTCTGCTTGTTTGTATTTTTTATACTATTTTAAAGGTTGACACTAAAGGTTGGAGGAGTGAGGTCTGAGAACTTTGTATCCAGAACATGCCAAAGTTTCTGAATCTTCCATCTGCCCACCAGAAAATGCTAACACTATTCTGCCTTGTCCATGTGACAAATCTTAAAACCTTCTGAAGTAGTTGTACATACTAGTTTCTAGTATTGAAAAGATACTTAGCTTTGTAAGTCAGTTGATATCAATAGCTAGATTTAAAGTATATAAGCTAATCATTAGCAATAATTTTGTCAAACTACCTTTTGCATTTTATTTTTAATGAACATTTAATATACATATTTATGGGGTATATTGTATGTTTTTATTCATGTACACATGATCAGATTGAGAATTAACATACACATCATCTCAGGTATCTGCTACCTCTCAGATTAAGAGCATTCAGAATGGTCTCTGCTGACTGTTTTTACCTCTACAAACACTGTTAACTTAGTCACCCTATGTTACAACGTATGGTGAATGAACAGTTACAGTTTCAAGAAAGTACACTTAAATGACTACAAGATGGCAGCATGGAAACAAAATTTGAAATGGATCCTTTACAACTTGGAACTTTATTTCAGAATAATATTGAGTGCTTTATTCTGAAAATTTGGATGTTTGCCCAGTAAAATCTATGCACATATGCCAAAACAAAAAAACTCAGAAATATAAAATGGTTCTGTTCCAAGCATTTCAGACAAAAGCTGCCATTTGGTCTGTATATAGCAGGACCCCTTCCTGCTATTTTACTGCCAGCTCCCATTGATTTAAGCCCCTCCCTAAAGTGACGACTTTTATGCTTACATGGATGCACTCTGTAAGAACACGCCAGTTACCTAGGATAGGTCTGGCACATGGTAGCATTTAGTAACTATTCATTAATGCGAGGGAAGAGAAGGGAGCCAGGAGAGTAGAAACTTACGGGTCCCTAAAAGAAAGGGTCTTGGGAGGCTGAGATGGCTCAATTGGTGAAGTGCTTCCAAACTATCACGTGGACCTGCGTTCAGAACCCAAATAAGATGGCAGTGGCATGTGCCCATAATCCTAGTTCTCAGGATGTAGAGGCGGCTGGATCAGACAGCCTAGCCTACTTGCTGAGCTCCAGTTTCAGTGAAAGACCTCACCACATTAAGTATGAGAGCCGTTTACAAAGACACATGTTCAACGTCTGATTTCCATATGCGCGCGCGCACACACACACACACACACACACACATACACAGTCTTAAGAGCCTACAGTATAAAATGACTCTGTAGCTACGAGTTAAAAGAAGAAACCTTCAGTTTCTTTGGAAGTCTGGTCTAATAAATTATATAGTTTTAATCTTTAATTGAATTTCTATTAACTAAAATTAGTTTCCTATAAGAGAGCCCCCCCCATATCAACATTAGTAACTAAAAAAACAATCTCTGGAGTCAAAAAGTGAAAATACCCCAAGACTGTCCCCATCAGTCACACTGTGAGGGGACGCCTCTTGGACTAGTGTTTGCATATTTGTTGACTCACAATCACTCTTGAATCCTCGGTGTGGTTTGGCTTTGCAATGGCCACGGCTGTTCTGATTGTGACTTTACTCTCCCGCTGCCTCCTTCCCTTTGATATTTCACAAGTTTTATCTAGTTTGATAACTTTCTTCTGTGTCCATTTTATGGAGGTAGCTAAACCATATTCCCGTCCTCCTAGGAAAACAGCATCATCCTCAATGGAAGCGTGATGGTCAGCCCAACGCGCCTGCCCAGTTCCTCCAGCGGGGACCCAGCGGGGAGTGGCGACTGGGTGCGCTACAAGCTCTGCATGTGTGCAGATGGCACACTCTTCAAGGTGCAAGTGACAGGCCACAACATGGGCTGCCAGGTGGCAGACAACCCTTGTGGAAACACTCATTAGAAGATCCACCCCAGGGGTCAATGTGTTCGGATCTCAACTTGATCTGTTTTTTGTAAGAATGCATGTAAACCATGTTTTTACAGAGTTTGCGATGACCTGTAATTATTTGACTGGGGAGTACTGCTGTGTGTATTATGTACTCTCCGTATTTAAGGGACTTTTGAGTGCCTAAATTCTAATATGCTTTATTAAGTTGCACTGATACAAAAGTGACAGTTCTCAAAAATAATTATGAGAAATTAATAAAATCAAAAGTAATCTTGGAAGTATTTTAACATCTTTTGACTAAAAGACAAAGGACTGAAGTAAGCCTTTTGTTATTTTTATCAGGGGGGAGAGATGTTTGGAGAGCATAATGTCACTGTGCTCTGTCTTTTTGGCTTTTAAGGGGGAAGGCACAGGTTTTTGCGTTAACCCAAAGCCACATTTTCACAAACAAATCACTGAAGAACCTTCCATATATGAGCTGGTAAGAAACTATGTTTCCTTAGCTTTGGACTAAAGAAAATACTCTGTCATGGAATGTTTACTTGAAATAATGATACATGTAAGTACCTGCCCAATGTGCAAACATTAAACCCAATCCCAGTTCTCACTTGTATGTGGTGACAGTAGCTGTCATCACTGGGCCTCTTCTTCCCCAGTACTGTCCTGGGCATTGTGTGTGTGATCTCCTGGTCTCACTGCACCTCTCTCAGTAAGTGCTTCAGTTCCAGCTTCACCTATCAAGAAACCGAAAGTCAGAGAAGTTGTGGAATCTGCCCCACACCACATAGGAAAGGATGGACTCGGGATTGGAAGTCAAGTACAATGCTGAACTAGATGAACTTGATTCCAAATGTGTTCCTGCCTTTCTACACTGAATTTTCAATTATTTGAAACTCTCAGAAGATGGAAAAGGCCTAATTCCTATTTACCTAATAGGTAAAAACCAAACATGTGTGCTATTCTAGTTAAAATAATAACCTATTAGCAAAACATGACCAATCACTGTCAGATTTTTAACTATCTTGAGCCAATTCCAAGTTGTGTTTCAATAGACGGATCTTCTTGGTCTTCTTGCCATATGGTGCCCCTGAATGAGTTACAGAGAGGTCAGTGTATTTTTCCTTAAGCCCCAGGAAAGCTGAGTGGAAATCGGGGGGACTAGGCCTCAGTAGGCTCTGCTGCCCCGATGCATTTTCTCCAGTGTCCCACACCAGCATCATTCTTTAGAAACTAGGATACAATAGGACAAAGGGCACTGCAGCAGAAGATGATGCAGGTGCTTTCAGCTAGGTATAAAACCTTTATCTCTGCTCCTCACCTCTCTGTCTCAATTGTACTATTTGCAGCCCTCAAGCTAGTTGGTTCTTACTGTAGTTTATACTTGGTCTGAAAGGAATTTTCTGGTATTACCAAGATCCATGGGATGAGGACCCGGAATGCATAGCTCTAAAGTCGACAGCAGGGAGATATGATGGACCTAGCTACACAGGCTGACACTTGCCTTTTGTCATGGTCACTTAGAATGGCGTGGAGAAGAAAATCAATATAGAAAACAGTGTGTTCAATATTGTCACAGTTTTGTCAAGTGGAAAAACTGAATACCTTGTAGATTGTGAACTCAGGCTGAGGTAGGAATTGACTTGAGACCTGACACTGATTGCAGGTTTTAGATGTAAAGGAAGAGAGTGGTTTATACCTCTGGATATATTTAAGTATTGTTTAATAACTAAAAAATGCTCAGAAAAATCGTGTTTGGATTTCTCATTTTCATGCTCAGTGTATTTTAAAATTGTGCATTTGTTATATATTCTCTTTAAATTTGTTTTGAGAATTTCTTTAAATAAATATTTTTACTAAAACCACAGAACACTATATTACTAAGTATTATTTACTAAATACAATTCATGATAAAAATGTATTTTTGCATTTCCTTGAGAAACGCTTGTATTTCAATACGTCTCCATTGAGCACTTTGCTGTGAGAGAGCATCCTAGTGTCCTGTGGAGAAATACACTGCAGGTGGACCCACCAGCGCACTCACCTGGAAGCTCTGCTGAGGAGCCAAGCAAGATCAAGCCCTCTTGGTGCACAGCGAAGCCATGTTGCTCAAGACGGCAGCCAGGCGGCGCTGTCTGCTCATCTGTTCATTTCTTCTGTTTGAACTGACTACACGGAGAGGACTTGCTTGCTGCAGGGGCCTTGCGGGAAGCAGATGCAAGAAGAAAACGGACAAACATTTAAGTAAGGACAGTGTTTTAGAGGTGGTTATAAACGCGAAGAGGCAGAAGAAATAAACATAAAGTTCCTTAGAGACTATCCAGTGAACAGAGAGGAAAATACACAACCCAAAGCAGGACCTGCCAGCCATCTTCTGCAATCCTTTAAAATATACTGCATTGGCAATCTTTTTGCGTTGTAACAGATGCAAAATAAACCTCGTTTTAATGATGGAAGAGTTTCTACCTCGTTTTGATGAGTGTTTTTAAGGGGTTAGAATGATCACGTTAAGCTTGAAGAGGAGACCAGTGAAGGGCTTGTCACTGGGGTCTTTTGAAAGATGTAAGAGGGCCAAAGGTCTTAATTACAGACTTAATTACCTGTACTTTCCCCGCAGTTCTCACTGTTTCCTTTTGGGGCAGGGGTTGCTTTTGATTTTGTCTGGTTTTGCCTCATACATAGACACTTGTATGTATTGTAAATAATGTTCCTTAACATTATTTCTTTCTTTCTTTTGTTTTGTTTTGTTTTGTTTTGTTTTTGAGACAGAGTTTTTCTCTGTAACAGTTCAGGTTGACCTGGAACTCGCTCTGTAGACCAGGCTGGCACTGAACTCACAGAGATCTGCCTGCCCCTGCTTCCTGAGTGCTGGGATTGCATGTGCCACCATCACCCATTGGAAATAAAATTATTCTAGTCTTCCTTTTTTCAATGTGAATCTATTCATACATCAATCTCTTTACGTTGAAAAGGGCCAGACTATAAAAATCTTTCACTTTCATTCGCTCTAAAAAAGATGTTTTTCAACCCCATCATTTTCTTCGCTGTTACAAAAGAATGTGCATATTTATGATAAATTCATTTTTCGCTAATATTACTTTAGGTTAGCACCCAATTGTGTGCATGACGATGGCAGCTTTAGTGTTGAAACACATATCACTATGATTAGAAAAGTGAGTCCCGTTTCTGGTATTGCATAAGGGGTATACTATAAATTACTCCTTACTCTAGATAGGGCACCTTTGCAGTTTATGTACCTAAATTTAGAAGCCCTCCGAGATATGGGAGAATTGACCTTCTATGAAATAGACGTTTAGAAGTTACAGTGAGAATGCCCTTCATTCTGTGCACTCATTCATGCAAAGAGCGCAGCCCAGTGACAGGCTGCAGAACACTAAACCTGCGAAACATGGGTAGGGGAGAATCTTGCCCTCTTTTTGCTTTTCGTTTGAAAGGCACAAAGCAGAGTGCTAACACTGTGTGATGACATTGATACTGTCCGATTGGATGATACTGAGTGCATTCATTCAATATTTACTGAAAGCAAAGACAAAATATTGGCTAACTCAAGAAAAGGGTTCGGACATAGGACTTAAGATGAGACTTAAAAGCGCAAGATTCAGAGCACAGAGGGCATTGGCACTGATCATGGATGAGGGGCAGATGGGAAACTCATTTACTGTGAGGCAGACACACATATTCCCTGCCTGGGCCACATCTCGCAGTTACCCCACACAAATCTGTCAAACTTAGTGCACCACACTAGCTAGGTTATGAGAAGTTCTGAATGCCAACCTTGGGGATTCTGACTATAGGCAATTAAAGGAACATTTCAAAATTTCCAAGAAAAAAATCACAAGGGAAATAGCATTTTTTAAAAGATAATCCTCTGGAGTTATCTATAATGTGTGTGTGTGGCGGGGTGGGGGGGTCGTGGGTCAGGGAGAGCTGGGGTAGGAAGCCCACCAAAGCTATTCCAGTACTTCTGATGAGACCAGAAAGGAATGGGTGATATGTTGCTGAGAAATGTTATTTGTGCTCTGGTTTTGTCTTCAAGGACTATAGCTTAAAACAAATCTCCAGAATCCATTTGCCCACCCATTGCAGTCGGCTTTTCTAGATATATTCAGCCTGTGTAAATTGTTTCAAAACCTACAGATGTTCCTCAAGACTGACATGAAAAAGGCTTGACATTCCAATATTTTATGACATCTTCCTGGCTTGGGGAAGAGGACATCCTTTTCATAACATTTTTATTTATTTTGTGTATATTTAAAAGTATTTCAAAATGATGTAAAAAGTAGTAAAAGCCGTAAAGAATAAAGCTTATGGTTCTAGTCAGGAAGGACACGAGCGTCCGTCCCTTTCTGTTCATATGAGGTGTGCTCTGTGGTGTAGCTGTGTGCCGTTCATGTCATAAACCACATGACGGTGTTGGAGATAAACATATGAGACTTTGCCCCATGCTGGTGACAAGCGACAGAGCAGAGAGGTTGGACTCTCTCACTAGGAAGCAGACTACAGGCAGGAGGATCCTGGGAGGCAGTGGAGAGGTGAGACTTCGGTAAATGTCTATTCTATGAATACCAGTGGCGGATCTTTCCATAAAATGTAAATTCATCTCATTTTCTGTTATAGTTACAGCTTTGGGGAGAGCTACCTTTCAGAGGCCAGTTTCTAAGAAATCAAATATTCGCTTCTGTTGATAATTTAGAATGCTTCCTAAGTCTTAAGGTGGAAATTAAGTTTTCTGCTTTTTATTTGCTGTTTGTTTTTCTGTGTTACTTTGAATGAATCAATTTACTTACCTTTTTCCCAGGCATTATGAAAGACTTCTACTTCAGAGTTACTATCGTAGTTATAGGTCTTTGCTTTCGGGGAACAGCGACAAACCCATCAAGAAAAAGCAGCATTTTCCGCAATTCTGGGTACCAATGGGATGGGCATCTTCTGGCAAACTGGTCTTCAACAAGACACGCATCACAGACGACAGAGACCGTGGATATGAGCTCCCGTTTCTTTCGAGCCCTCTTCCAGTCTCACACGAGAAAAGAATGGCAAATAAAACATCTGGACCTGAGTAACCGTAGCATATCGGAAATGACCCTCAGCTCGCTCGCTCCTTTACATGCTTTGGAAACACTAAACCTCAGCAACAACACCATGCGCTCCCTCTGGCTGGATCCGCCCTTGGCTCTCCCCTCGCAGCGAAGCGGCGCCCACAGCAGACTGCCCCATCTAAAGGTGCTGATACTTCAAAGAAATCAACTCAGTGGTACTCCTAAAGGTGAGCACTTTTAAAGAAAGGATGAGACAGAGAAACAGTATGTGGGGGAGCTGGTGTTATATGTCAACAACAGTTCTGTATTTCGTTCAGTTACAAGGGAGCAGCTGAAAAAGCAAAGCGGTCTGACCTAGCAAATACAATAAAAGCATTTCCTAGTGGCACTGCCAGCCAGAGTGGAATCTACAGTCAGTGCAGCTTAATCTTCCACTTGTCTCACTCCCGTTAATGGTTTATGACTTGGTCAAGAAACCCTGGGACTCCCCCAAGTGCTGGATAATAATCTCTAATGTCTTTAGGTTTGTTTGTTTTTGAGGCAAGGTTCTCATTGTGTAGCCCAGGCTGACTTGGAATTCCCTATGTAGACCAGACTGGTCTCAAACAAATAGAAATCAGCCTACCTCTGCCTCCCAAGTGCTGGAATTAAAACATGAATGCCATCATGCCTGGCTAAGCTATCTATCTTGTTTGCTATATATATTTACTAGTATGTGAAAGCCCTGAGAAATAGTGAATGCAAGGTATTTTTAATATATAATTCAAATTAAACATGTTATCATATTTACAATTTTTTCTTCTTAGAATCCATTTTGCATTTTTAGTTGTCTTCCAAATGTAGACCAGGAATACGATACCACATTATCCTATATTTGTGTGTAAAACTTCCTACTATGAAACCAAAATCAGAATTCCTTGCTGCAGCTTAAGTTGGGTCCTGGAGATGCACCTTCAGTTTTCTGGAACAGGGGAATGAATTTCTGATTCTGAGCCCCAAGGAGGGTGTTCCCAGGGGTACGTAGAACAGTCTCGGGCTGACCCTCATCTGCCCTTTGTAAGTCTTGCTCCACAGCTGGTGTAGAAGTTTAGGTTCAATCAAGGCATGGGGGGGGTGTCCCTGACCTTGGACATCAGGGTGTGCTAGTATGTTTGTGTGTGTGTGTGTGTGTGTGTGTGTGTGTGTATCTGTCTCCCTGACCCCCTGCTAATCTGAGACTAGCCTTTCTCAGTCTCTCAGATTGGTAGAAATCCCTTCCGCTTTCTGCTTCTTCAAAGCCCTTTGAGAAAGGCCTAGGGATTCATTCCTCTGAGATTCAGGACTCCCAAACTCCTCTGCCTCATTTTTGCTGGGCACAGTAGTACAGGGCCTGTTTTGTTCTTAGAACAGAGACTACAGGGAGCCATAGGATTAGCAAGGGAGACCACTATCCTAGAATGAGTTGAAATGTGACCCTCCCTCCTGAGGACAGATGTGCTCTCCAGAGGGCTTGCAGTTATGGCTGATACCAGCCAATTTCACTTCAAGGTCAAAGGCCCAGTACAGACATGGGCTTCTTCCTCTCTGAGGTTAAACTTCTGCCTTCCAGACTGTAAGGGGGAATGGTAAACCCACAGAGAAAACAGCAGAAAAACAAAATGAGCCACTCCTGCATCTGGAATTCTGTTAGAACTCTAGTAAGTAGTGCTGTCAAGAGAAGAAGGATGCAAACATAGAAAGTCGATGGAATGTGTGGATCTGATTGGATATATCACAGTCATTTTACTCAGTGTTTTGTGATTTGAACTCACTTTCTGTAGTCGACATACTCTTGCAGTTTGTCTAGGTCAGATCCCCTCTAGCACCCCTTGTCATCCTGCGAGGCTGACCGTGGCTAGGTACACAACCTTGGATCTCATCTTGGAGGGGAAGAGTTAGTGAGATGTGCTGCTTGGGCATCACTCTACTTCTGGCCTCTTGACTCTGCTGCTCAAGTCTGTCTAATGATGGTGTCTAGATAAAGCAAGTGCTCTCTGGCTCATAATCACCGCAAACCCAATGCAGGTCACTAACACCGTAAATCAGAGGTGCATTTAAATATACCTGTTGGAATTTGAATATTAAATAGTTCCCACAAAGGCTCATGCATCTGAACACTTGGTCCTTAGTTGATGACACCCCTTGGGAAGGTTATGTGTTGTAAGAAGGCCGCTTGTTAGTTTCCCGGCCGCCTGGCAGCTCAGACCTGAAATAATCACACAGAAACTATATTATTTAAATCACTGCTTGACCCACACTAGCTCTAGCTTCTTATTGGACAACTCTTAAATCTTAATTTAACCCATTTCTATTAATCGGTGTATTGCCACATGGCTGTAGCTTACCAGGTAAAGTTCCGGCATCTGTGTCCGATGGAGCTACATGGCTTCTCTCTGACTCTGCCTCCTTTTTCCTAGCATTCAGTTTAGTTTTCCCTACCTACGTAAGTTCTGCCCTATCAACAGGCCAAGGCAATTTCTTTATTCACCAATGGTATTCACAGCATACACAGGAGAATCCCATATCAGTTATGGAACTTTTAGAAGGAAAAAACAGTCTTGCTGGAGGAAGTACATCACTGGGGCAGGGCTTTGGCCCCTTGCTGTTCTCCCTGTGTTTCTAAGTTTGGATGAAACACAATCAGCCAGCCACCTGCTCCTACACCATGCCTTCCCAGCCACAATGGACTCTAGCCCTCTGGAACTGTGAGCCCAAACCCTTTCTTCCTTAAGTTGGTTTTGCCAAGATATTTTAGCACAGCAAGAGAAAAGAAACAAACTTACCAGCCCCTGACCTCCTCGGCATCAGAGCTGAGCACTCCCTCCCTTAGACAGTCTCAGAACACTTACATCAACAGCTAGAAGAAAGCCTGCAACGCCAAGTCCATTTTCTGATAAAATGTTGGGCACCCACATAGAAGACAATGCTGAAGGTGTGAAGCAGTGGTTATGTAAGCACAATTTCAGACCACTGTGAAGCAAAAAATAATAATAATCACAATTCAACCCATCATAAATCAAAGGTTCCATGAGCTTTATCTGAATTGTGAAGATTCAATGGAAAGGCTCCCTCCTGTCGCTATAATGCAGTAAGCCATGCGCAGTGCGGGGCAGCAGTTAAAAGATGTGAAAGGTTGTTTGGAAACCTGAGAGAGATTTGCAAACATTAGTTTTTATTGCTCTCTTGGCACAAATTGAGAACAACAGTATACTTAGAAACAAAGAATTAATTCGCTTCTCTCTACATCTCAAGTTGCCTTTGAAAACATTAAGTAGTCATTGCCATGGAGGGGACTCATAACCCACTACAATCCACGGCAAGGCCGTGCATGTCTGTTTAGATGCGCTCTACTCATCCAGAATGAGAATAAATTAGAAACACCCTAGAAGGCAACTCTCAAGCCACTGACCATGCAGCACACATAGCTTCATAGCCTATGATTTGTGTCTTGTTTATAGGACTCTCAGAAAAGTGTCCCGTATTTATAATGATACCACGCTGACTAACCCACTGTCAAGCGTGCTCCTGTGTTGAGTCAGCTGTGATGTCAGCAACAAGCTTCATGTGGAGGAAACACCCTGTTTCGGTGCTGGGCAACACAAAAGAGAAGCCAGACATAAATGCAACCTTAATGATAGTTCCACCCTTCCACCCATAACTTTGGAATGGTAATAACTTAAAATCAGTATATTGGGTCTTTTTATTACTGTAACATAATGCCTGAGATAAGCAACTTTAAAAGGAAAGTTTTGCTTTAATTCACAGTCCTGAAGGTTCCAATCCATGTCAGCTGGTTCTGTTGTTTGGGCCTCTTTTGAGCTGTACATCATGACAGGAACACACGGTAGAAGTGTCTGACTTCACAGTATCAGACAGTGAGAGAGAGCAAGAACCCAAAGTACAACAGTTCCCACCAGGGGCATGTCCCCAGTGCCTGCAGACCTTCTGGTAGGCACCACCTCTTAAAAGGTTCACTACTTTCAGTAGCTCCAAGCTAGGGACTAAGCCTGCAATGCATGCCATCCTGGGGACATGTGCACAGGCCATAGCAACCAGTATTTCAGGAGTTTAAAGCAATGGAGTCAGCCTCTAAGACCTTCATCAAGCAGGATTTTCAGTAGCTTTCAAGGTAGCTGGGAATGTCCTGGGACAAACACCTCATGCTGGTTCCAGGGAGATTGACAAGTCAGACTGGCATCCCTCATGCTAACCCACCAAGTTTCAGAAACTAGAGAGCTGCATTAGAGATGGGGTGAAAGAATAGATGACATTTGAAATGAGAAGAATTAGGAAAGACAGAAAATCCCATGTCTTATAAAACAAGAGCTTTTTGTATTCTTTTACCCACAGGGATTGCTATTGGATTATAGAGATACAAATAACCATTGTTCTCAAAATCAACTCAATTTCTAAAGAAACAAAATGTGTGGACGACATTAAGCCAAGAGAGCAGGACTTTGAGTGACTTACACACCTTTGTCACAATAAGGGATGACATATTAAATAAAATGTCTTACCCTGGACCATTTTAGACCCTACTCCAGTTCTTAATACTCTGAACTTGAAACCATGACTCCAGAATGGCATTGTTGCTATGTTCTCTGATGACTACACGTGAGAAGGCATGCGGAAGTTCATAGCTCAAAGACAGTGCTTACTAAGATGGTGGCTAGACACCCTCTCCTGCCCTTTTCACTTAGGGACTCTAATATAGGAAATAATAAGACTGTGTCTGGCCTCTTAAATACTGGGTGATTAGATTTCACCCCCTCAAAGCCCATGCCATCATCAGAATAAAGTTCCAAAGTTAATTCCATTCGCACAAAGTCACTTCTGACTTTTCCCCTCAGCCTTGAATTCTTCTTGCTGGAAACATGGAATCTAACTGCCGTGAGATGTCCCAGTGGCTCCCAGCACCTCGCAGCTTCTGCTCACTCAATCATCAGTGGCTCAGATAAGAAACACATTTCCCCCCATTTAGCTGTACAGCCTAGATATGTAAATGAGTTACTCGAATGACCTCATTCCATCTTGGGAGACCTTAAACAGTCAAGGTCATCTGTAAGGACCACACCAGTACCTTAATAAAACAAAATCTTAATCCTCTAAAATTGGAAGAAGTTCATGACACTCAGTCCCATATCCAGAAGAAATTTACCCTTTTGGGGTATTCTTGGATTGACTCTATGAGGGAAGCGGAATAAAACATCTTACATTACTCTGTGTCCTTAATAACTCACCTTCAATAACTCACTTAACATGAAAAGTCATATCTCTGAGAATAATGAGTATACAGGATCAGAAAATGAGTATACACACAGATGCTATCTAAAGCCTAGAACCCAGTGATGTCATACATAACACCTTAGCCCAATTAGCCATCTTTGGTGCTGTTGGATGGCCCTGAAACTCTAACTGTGGGGCCCACCACAGTTTTCTTCTGTCCTTGTCACTTCTTTGATTTCAGGTAAATTAGAATATTAAAAACTATTTTCTGGCTGAATGGTGATGGTGCATGCCTTTAATCCCAGCA
This sequence comes from Bramus lutescens, assembly GCA_001685075.1. Classification (NCBI taxonomy): domain Eukaryota; kingdom Metazoa; phylum Chordata; class Mammalia; order Rodentia; family Cricetidae; genus Bramus; species Bramus lutescens. The sequence goes on from LOEQ01006061.1 coordinate 209,240, forward strand.
CTCAGGAGGCAGAGGCAGGCAGATATCTGTGAGTTCAAGACCAGCCTGGGCTACAGAGTGAGCTCAAGGACAGCCAGGGCTGCACCAGAAACCCTGTCTCAAAAAACAAACAAAAAATCTTGTACAGAAATATCTGACAGAGAAAAAGACAGCAATTCAGGCTGTATATGGCCAAATGCTCATTTCAAAAATCAAAAGCTATTCTGAGTGTCTTCAAATGTTCAGAGTATTTGTCAAATGTGCTGTTGCTCTGTTCACAGTTGTGTGCATCTTTATAGTGTTAGAGGCCCCTACCCTTCCTTGTTCTAAGCAATCTTGGTTCTGTGCCCTGATTCTAAGCCATTCTGACCTGTAAGAAAACCATCCCTATCATCCAGATATGACCTAGCTATCACTGTGGAAGTTTCTCCAGAATCTTTCGACAACCTGTCTTTCCCGTTCATCTCATCATCTCCTCAACCCAGGGGAACACTGGTTTCTCTCCTGGCATTGTAAGCTCACCTGAACTTCCTGCACATTTATATGAACAGAACCATACAATAGAGACAGACCTTGACTTATGATGACTCAAACTTAATGACCCTTTGGTTTTACAGCGGTGACAAAACAATACACATTCAGTAGAAACTGTCCTTTGCATTCTGTTTTTGTTCCCCTGGGGCCGTTGATACATACTGTGGTGTTCTGTATGGTACCATGTAGTGGCAGAGTCATGGCTCCCAGTCAGCCTCTGGACCAGGTAAACAGTCAGTGACTCTGTCTACTGCATTGTTACGCTAGGCTATTCGGTGGGTTAGTTATATTAAAGGCATTTGACGTGATATTTTCAGCCTGTGCTGGATTTATTAAAATATAAGATCTTTGTTTATCATTCACCTCTGGCAGATAGGGTAGTATGGGGGAGAGGCTCAATGTGCTGCAATGAAGAAGGATGGAAAAAGATAAACCACTAGATAAGCACAAACCAAAAGAAAGGCAAAGTGTGTGTGTGCGTGTGTGTGTGTGTGTGTATGTTTATGTGTGTGTAATGCATATGTTGACTTCAGGTGCTTTCCTCTATCACTTTCCATTAATATGTTTTTGTGTGCACATATGATATGCATGAGTATGTGAATGATGCTTGTATTATGTGGGAACACATGTGTGTGAACACTCATGCCTATATGTGTATGTGTGTCCACAAAGACCCAAGTTTGGCACCAAGTATTGTTCTAGTTTCCTACTGGTGCTTTGATAAAATACCCTGACCAAAAGCAACCAGGGGAAGAAAGGGTTTAATTGGCTTTAACTTTCAAGTCACATTCACTACTGAAGGACGTCTGAGTAGAAATCTGGATACAGGACTCATGGAGGAATCCTGCTTGCTGGCTTGTATGCAGGCTTATATATAGTGATATTTTATTTGTAGTTTAATAAATACAATTTTCCTGAAGATCAGAGTGCACACTAGTTAGCCATAGAAGCTGGGTGGTGGTGGTGCACGCCTTTAATACCAGCACTAGAGGAATATAAGGTGGGTTGAGACAGGAACTCACTCTCTTTTCAGTCTGAAGATTTCATAGAGGTAAGAGCTCTCTGCTTTGCTTTTCTGATNGAATCCTGCTTGCTGGCTTGTATGCAGGCTTATATATAGTGATATTTTATTTGTAGTTTAATAAATACAATTTTCCTGAAGATCAGAGTGCACACTAGTTAGCCATAGAAGCTGGGTGGTGGTGGTGCACGCCTTTAATACCAGCACTAGAGGAATATAAGGTGGGTTGAGACAGGAACTCACTCTCTTTTCAGTCTGAAGATTTCATAGAGGTAAGAGCTCTCTGCTTTGCTTTTCTGATATTCAGCTTGAACCCCAATATCTGTCTCTTGGTTTTTATTATTCATGCTACATCTGGCACCTAACATCTGCGATACAAATTCATGAAAAAAAAAGTTTACCTGTGGCTTTATATACACTGGCAAAAGCCAAAGCTACCTGCGGCCAGAGTCACTGCCCTACCTGCTAGGTTTTCCTTTCTTCTCCCCTGGTAGGCTTTGCCCGAACTCCATTCTCAGGCTGCTGCCAAACTAGGTAGCTGCCTTGAACTCCAGTCAGGCTTTTATTGTTCTACAAGACAACAATAAGCCTCACATCTTCATTGTTATTGGTGGCACATTTGGTGAGAAAATTGGGAATTCTTAAATGGGAGAATTACTTAAAAGGGAGAGCTTTTTACCATGTTAAAAAATGGGAAGCACAACTATAATAGAGAAAGTAGGTCTCTGTATGATTATACAATGCATGATTTTAAAATGGAACAGCTAAATGAAAGGATAATCAACCAGGATTGACTTTCTGTTAATTATCATTTTAATAATCCTTGCTGGGTTGGTTTTTTTTGATAATTCTTGGTTCATCTCTTAAAAAGTTGTTTGGTTTGACTGCCAAGATATGGGCCTTGTAAAAACTTAATAAAACAGATTATAGAGATATTCAGATCTAGACAGAGGAATTTAATGGAGAACCAATTTCAGCATTCCATTTTAAGGTTAGAGAGGAACAGTCTAAGATTTTCAAACAATCAACTTTAATATACCCAGTAACCTTAAAGGAATTGCCAAATGATAGAGGTTTTGTAAGAAATGATTGGACTCCTGTGCCAATGCTAGATTTAAAGAGATTCAAGAAAGTGGTAGTCTCATATGGCATGCACCTTTTATGAAGCAAATGTTAAACCTGTGGTCAGTTTGTGATAGGATTATCCCTAAGGACTGTATAGACTTGGTTAAAGTTGTTTTAGAATCTGGTCCACAATTACAATAGAGTACCTGGTTCAGAGAAGAGGCTAAGACTATTGAACAACGGAGGAAAGCAAGAGGTATGAAAATCTCCCAAGATCGACTTCTTGGAGAAGGAAATTATGCTACTTATAGAAAGGCAAGCTTTATATGATGACTATGCCCTGGATTTATGCCATGCAGCATCTTTGAATTCTTGGGACAGAATTGGAGAAGTAGGAAAAAAATTGGGTCATGTACTAAAGTTATACAGGACCCAAAGGAAGCTTTCACAGATTTCTTACAAAGATTGACTTCAATAGTAAATAGAATGATATCAAATTCAAAAGCTAGACAAATAGTTGCTGACTCTCTAGCTTTTGAAAATGCTAATTCTTAATGCAAAAGGATAATTAGGCCTTTAAAGGTGAGATCATCATCCCTGGAGAAATGGATCCAAGATACAATCAATATTGAATCTCATGACCATGATGATACTTGCATAAGAGAAGTGATTTCCAGAGGTTTAAGGAAAAATCAAATGTCAAGTGTTTCAATTGTGGCAAACAGGTCACCTTAAAAGGGATTGTAAAGAGGGTGTTCCTACAAACAATGTTTATTCTGAGCATAATCCAGAGTGCCCCTCCCTTCTGGATTATGCAGACGATGTGGTAAAGGCAGTCATTGGTCTAATGAATGTAGACAACAAGAGATACTCAAGGTAACCCTTTGCCATTGGGAAATTCCTTGAGGGGCCTCTTGCAGGCCCCTATGCCAAATCTGGTTCAGTTGTTTCCTGTCATCATAGAGGAAACTCCTTCCTAGAGCAATTAAAGAACCTGATGTATATTATAAGAAGCCATATTGCTCTGGATAATAGAAGTTATTAAAAATAGAACAAAAATTAGGAGAGACCATAAAGCAAGTATTTTGGCAAAATTTTATAAATGAACAAAAACCAAAATCAAAAATGTGAATAAATGGTGTCATTGAAGGTCTGGTAGACACAGGTACATATGTAACAATAATTTCACCAGAATCTTGGCATCCAAATTGGCCTCTTCAGGGGGTAAATGTCCAGTTTTTAGGGATTGGAACTTTATCACAGGTGAAACAGAGTGCAAGATGGTAAAGTGTATAGGATTGCAAGGACAGAGAAAAAATTTAAGCCATATGTGATTAATATAGCAATGAATTGTGGGGACATGATTTGTTAGAGCAATGGAATACTCAGATTAACATTCCCCCAATCTTAGAAACAAACCATAAGTTAACTTATGTTTCTGGGGAAAATTTTACAAGGTATTATAAAGAATAGTCACCAAGCATTCATGTTGTATGAGAACAGGGCACAAGAGCTGCTGGTATTTCAAAGGCACCAACCGCCTCTACCATTAAAATGGTTAACAGACAAAACTGTATGGATTGTACAATGAGCTCTAACAGCAGAGAATCTGTAGGCTTTAGAACAGCTAGTACAGGAGCAACTAAATGCTCAGCATATTGAAGAATCAACTAACCTTTGGAATTCTCTATTTGTTATTAAAAAGAAATCTTGAAAATGGAGAACGGTAACAGATTTAAGAGTTGCGAATAAGATGATTCAGTCAATGGGCTCTCTACAGTCTGGAATTTCTTTGCCTTCTCTGTTGTCTAAAACATGGCCTCTTATTACTATTGATTTAAAAGATTGTTTCTTTACTATACCTTTATAAGAAAAAGACAGAGAAAAACTTGCCTTCACTGTACCTACTTATAATAATTCTCAGCCTGTTAAGAGATATCAATGGAAGACACAATTTATTGGCTGATTCAAATGCAGATACTTTAGAAAGAATGTTTAAAGAAGTAAAGAAAATTTTACCTTGTTGGGTATTACAAATTGCTCCTGAAAAATACACAGAGGAGATTCTATTAATTATTTAGGTTATAAGATACATTTGCAAAAAATTAGACTTCAAAAAGTGCAAATTACAGCCGGGTGGTGGTGGCACACACCTTTAATCCCAGCACTTGGGAGGTAGAGGCANTTGAAGGTCTGGTAGACACAGGTACATATGTAACAATAATTTCACCAGAATCTTGGCATCCAAATTGGCCTCTTCAGGGGGTAAATGTCCAGTTTTTAGGGATTGGAACTTTATCACAGGTGAAACAGAGTGCAAGATGGTAAAGTGTATAGGATTGCAAGGACAGAGAAAAAATTTAAGCCATATGTGATTAATATAGCAATGAATTGTGGGGACATGATTTGTTAGAGCAATGGAATACTCAGATTAACATTCCCCCAATCTTAGAAACAAACCATAAGTTAACTTATGTTTCTGGGGAAAATTTTACAAGGTATTATAAAGAATAGTCACCAAGCATTCATGTTGTATGAGAACAGGGCACAAGAGCTGCTGGTATTTCAAAGGCACCAACCGCCTCTACCATTAAAATGGTTAACAGACAAAACTGTATGGATTGTACAATGAGCTCTAACAGCAGAGAATCTGTAGGCTTTAGAACAGCTAGTACAGGAGCAACTAAATGCTCAGCATATTGAAGAATCAACTAACCTTTGGAATTCTCTATTTGTTATTAAAAAGAAATCTTGAAAATGGAGAACGGTAACAGATTTAAGAGTTGCGAATAAGATGATTCAGTCAATGGGCTCTCTACAGTCTGGAATTTCTTTGCCTTCTCTGTTGTCTAAAACATGGCCTCTTATTACTATTGATTTAAAAGATTGTTTCTTTACTATACCTTTATAAGAAAAAGACAGAGAAAAACTTGCCTTCACTGTACCTACTTATAATAATTCTCAGCCTGTTAAGAGATATCAATGGAAGACACAATTTATTGGCTGATTCAAATGCAGATACTTTAGAAAGAATGTTTAAAGAAGTAAAGAAAATTTTACCTTGTTGGGTATTACAAATTGCTCCTGAAAAATACACAGAGGAGATTCTATTAATTATTTAGGTTATAAGATACATTTGCAAAAAATTAGACTTCAAAAAGTGCAAATTACAGCCGGGTGGTGGTGGCACACACCTTTAATCCCAGCACTTGGGAGGTAGAGGCAGATGGATCTCTGTAAGTTTGAGGCCAGTCTGGTCTACAAGGGGTAGTTCAGGACAGGCCTCAAAGCTACAGAGAAACACTGACTCGGAAAAAAAAAAGGTGCAAATTAGGAGAGGTTGATTGCAGATGCTTAATAACTTTCAAAGTTTGCTAGGAGACATTTTGAATCTTTGATTAACTATTGGGATAAAACCTCATAAACTGATTAAACAAAACAAGGTGACAAGGACTTAAATAGTCCTTAAGTCTTGGGACTTAAATAGTCCCAAGAAATTATCAAGAGAAGGATAAGCTGAAGCTGAAAAAGAATTGACTTTGATAGAAGACAAATTACAGAAGACACATGTTGATCATGTGGGTCCAAATCTTAACTGAGTTCTGGCCATATTACCCTCCAAACATTCCCTTACAGGAATTTTAATGCAGAGGGAAGATATTATCTTAGAATGGATTTTTTACCACATAAACCGAGTTTAAAAAATTAAAACTTATGTGGAAAAGATCTCTGAGTTAATTCTAAAAGGAAAATTGAGACTTCATCAATTAGCAGGAATAGACCCAGCAGAAATTATAGTGCCTTTTAATAAGGATGAAATTGACAAATTATGGACAGAAAGTGAATCCTGGCAAAGAGCTTGTAGCAATTCTTTTGTGAGAGGTTAACAAAAGAATCCCAAAAACAAAAGAATTCAACTTACAAAGAGAACTAACTGGATCCTTTGTCACATTGTACAGGATATATCAATAACTAGAGCCCCTACGTTATTTTTTCTTTTTCTTTTTTTATTGGTTCTTATTGAGCTCTACATTTTTCTCTGCTCCCCTGCCTGCCTCTCCCCTCCCCTTCAAACCTCCCCAAGGTCATATGCTCTCAATTTACTCAGGAGGTCTTGTCTTTTTCTACTTTCTACTTCTCATGTAGGTTAGATCTATGTATGTCTCTCTTAGGGTCCTCACTGTTGTCTAGGTTCTCTGGGATTGTGATTTGTGGGCTGGTTTTCTTTGC
>LOEQ01006062.1:13299-32502 GCA_001685075.1 Bramus lutescens
CATGGATGGGCTTTGTGGGAGCCTAGTCTGTTTGGATGCTCACCTTCCTAGACTGGGATGTAGGAGGGAGGTCCTTGGACTTCCCACAGCGAAGGGAACCCTGACTGCTCTTAGGACTGGAGAGGGAGGGAGAGGGGGAGAGATATGGGAGGAGGGGAGGAGGTGGAAAATTTTAATAATAATAATAAAAGAACCTGGTCCCACATCTGCTTTCTCAGTCAAACAATTAAAAGGTATATGTATTACATGTGCACTTTCAGTTGAGAAGATGACATCATGTTTTGGCTGCTTTGCTGTATGGCTTTCAAAAAGCCATCTAATCTTTTTTGGTCATCTGCATCCCTCTTCTTCTGTGGAATAATTGCCAAGATGATGCAAAGCTCTTTTGCAAATGAGGACTGAATAAATGTCAACTGTTGTGGAAATTTAATCAGTAGGCATATGTTTGTCACATATATTTATGAGCAGCCTAGCTACTCAGTTGAGACAGGGCTATGTGGGGAAAATAGACCCATGACAGAATGAAAAAAAAAATAGTGAAACTGTGGGTGGCAGACAAACCTCTCCAGTTTCTGCAGTAAATCTAACACAGCACAGAGGTCGCTTCTCTGGATAACAGGTGGGACAGCTACTTTCTCATTACAGTGTTAGCTTCACTGTAGTCTGGTGTGGGAAATCTTTCTGTATATGTGTTGCTTTTATTGGTTAATAAATATAGCTGCTTTGGCCAGTGGCTTAGCAGAAAAGGGCAAGATGGGAATTCCAAGCAGATAGATTTGGAGAGAGAAGGTGGAGTCAAAGAGAAGCCATGGAGCCACCACAGGAAACAGAAGCAGGAGACAGACACCTGATAGAAACTAACTGGTAGGCCACAACCACGTGGTGATATACAGATGAATAGCAATGGGTTAATTTAAGATATAAGAGCTAGCTTAAACTATTGGCCAAACAGTATTGCAAATGATATAGTTTCTGTGTGATTATTTCAGGTCTGGGCAACCAGGAATGAACGAATAGCCTCTGACTACCGTAGTCTGTCTTCAGTGTGGATTGCAATTTATTGAGATACCCAAGTGTAGAACTGTCTCTTGTTTCTTAGAATCTTCAAAAAGTTATCAATTAAAGTCCAAGTGCTTTTGTTTGTATTAGCGTCCATGTTACTTCACTATGCCTACCATATCAAAGTATCGGACTTGATACATTAGCTGAATTTATGTTGCTGTGGTAAGAGGCACAGCATGGGACCAGGGGGCAGGCGTGGTGGCAGAAACAGGAACCTGAGTGCTTACATCTTGAAGCATAGCAAGAAGTAGAGAAAATGAACTAGAAATGGCACATGGCTTCTAATTTCACCCCTACCCCACCCTTCTCAGTGACATTCTGTAGCACTGCATCTGCTAAAGTGTCCCCAAACAGCGCAACCAACTGGGGATCAAGTATTCAAAATGTCTTAGATTATAGGGGGCATTTTTTTTTAACTCAAACTGCTGTACTTGGTTTGGTTTAAACAACAGAGTTGTATTTTCTCTTTTCTGAGCTCAGGTTTGGTCACTTGAGAAGCTGTTCTCCTTGGCTTGCAGCTGGCCTTGATTTTGCTAAACTAGCTTTATCAGATGCCAGACTTGTCCTAGGAAACCCAAGTAAGAAGTTTCTCACCACCCACTAACACTCTTAAAGGGCCTCCCAATACTGAAACCTAACTAAAATTTCTTGAGATAATTTTTTTTTCTTTGAGAACCACCCAAGATTGAAATGCTTTCATTAGCAAAATAGAAATTCCTTCCATTTAAACGTTGATTTTGCTTTTAATATTTAGGTCATATAGGATGAAATAATGTGCCAGTCACAATTTTTAAATGTGTAAAAGCAGGTGTTTCTATTCTACATTTTGAATGGAAAACATTCCAGAGAGGTCAGTATGCTAGTGATTTGATCTCTGGTTTTATGTTATCAGATGTAGAGACATTTAGATGGTGGAGCCTAGCAAAAGATTATTTTTAGATCACCTGGGAGCATGCCCTTGAAGGGCATAGTGGGACCCTGTGCCCATCTTTGTGCACCATCTTTTTCCTCTTTCTTCTTGATCGTGATCACACCTTTAGTTTTAGTTTTTCAGGACAGGGTTTCTCTGTGTAGCCCTGGAACTTGTTCTGTAGACCAGGCTGGGCTTGAACTCAGAGATCCACCTGCCTCTGACTCCCTAATGTTGGGATTAAAGGCATGCTTATTCCACCATCACTGGCTCCATTACACACTCTTACTGTTGTGTGCTGCATTCAATACCAGAGATTTAAAATCAAACTGTTGCCACTCCTGGACCAGAACTTCCCATACTTTGAGCCAAACGAACCCAGATGAACTTACTAGTTGATCACCTGAGGTATTTATTGTATTGATGGAAAGCCAAGTCACTTTGAATAGGACATATTCTATCTTGTTACCAATAATGCCACACATGGTTCTGCCCAAAGTTCCAGTTCTATGCATTCTTCCATTCTTTCTACCCACAATGGAGAGAAAATAATGAGGTCTACAGTGGTGTGAACTGCCTACCCAATTTAGATGCTAACTGTCCACCTACTGTTCTGTTCTTTGAGCTGTATGCCAGTGCAGCAGTTTGAAGAATCAAGTTAAACAATGGACCTAATTAACTCTAAGAACTTTTCAAGCCTCTAACTGGAAAAATCTACCTCTTATGGCTCATTTTATTTCCTCACAGAAAAACTGCTTTATACTTACAGCTTATTACTGTGTGATAATTTATGCAGTATTTGCCTACACGCACATACAAATTCACCTAATCTTATTTTTAACACCTTAATTCATGTGCTCATAGTCTGTGGCTAGAAATTTGCACCTTTCTCCATATGGTTGCATAGCAACCTCTGCAACTTGTGAACAACAGAATGACTTGTTATTGAGTGTGCGGTGAGCGCCACTGAGCCTGTGGTTCCGCTGGTAAATATTTGTCATGTGTGCTCTATGGAAGTGTGTTTAAAGTGGAGGAATTGGTGCCTGTGAATACTGAGAGAAAACCAGAACTATCCAACAGTAAAGACCCATGTTCACACAACTTGATAAATCCACTGAGTCCATATTCAACTTTCATCCTTTGTTGAAGTGTGAATTTTAATATTTGACTTACATTTCACAACATGTAAATGCAGAGGTTAAGTTTCATAATTTTGTTTTGTTTATTTTTTGAGATATGGTTTCTCTGGGTAGACCTGGGTGTCCTGTAACTTGCTCTGTAGACCAAGCTGGCCTCGAACTCATGGATATCTCCCTGCCTCTGCTTTCTAAATACTGGGAATAAAGTTGTGTGCCACCACCACCTGACAAGGTTAAGTTTTAAAATAGATAGCTTCACTACTACATTAAGGAATGTGCTTACTGTATATGAAGTCAGGATATAAAGGTAGGGATATATCCAATACAACCAGCATTACAAAGAAATCTTATAAAATTTTTGACTTCTATTTTTCATAACAACTAATAGCTTTCCTTGATTTTTGAGTTTGGCTTTTTCTTTGGTAAAAGTATTTTTATTTATTAATTTTTTTTCACAAATTTTTATTTATTTATTTTTTTATATTTTCAATAAAAATTTCCACCTCCTCCCCTGCTCCCATTTCTCTCCCCCTCCCTCTAATCCCCCTACCCCTCCCTCTCCAGTCCTAAGAGCAGTCAGGGTTCCCTGCCCTGTGGGAAGTTGAAGGTTCTCCCCCCTCCGTCCAGGTCTAGGAAGGTGAGCATTCAAACAGACTAGGCACCCACAAAGCCAGTACATGCAGTAGAATCAAAACCTAGTGCCATGGTCCTTGGCTTCTCAGTCAGCGACCATTGTCAGCCATTTTCAGAGAGTCCGGTTTGATCACATGCACCATCAGTCTCAGTCCAGCTGGCCTTGAGCTGGCCTTGAGCTCGTGGTCCTGACCTCCTTGCTCATGTTCTCCCTCCTTCTGTTTCTCATTTGGACCTTGGGAGCTCAGTCCAGTGCTCCAATGTGGGTCTCTATCTCTATCTCCAGACATTGCCAGAAGAAGGTTCTATGGTGATTTGCAAGATATTCATCGGTGTGGCTATAGGATAGGGCCAGTTCAGGTGCCCTCTCCTCAGCTGCNCCTGGATGGAGTGGGGAGGACCTTGGACTTCCCACAGGCAGGGAACCCTGACTGCTTTTTGGACTGGAAAGGGAGGGTGGGAATTGGGGGAGATGGAGGAAAATGGGAGGAGGTGGAAAATTTTAATAATAATAAAGAAAATGGGAAAAAAAACCCTCTAAATTTACTCAGTTCCCATGTGGTCTCTCATTGTTTTATAGCCCTAACTAATAAAGACCATTATCTTCAAGTTTTCAAGAAAAATGAATTAACAAAATTCTTCTTCCTGTCAGATAGGAGGAGATGCTGAGGGATGGTTAAACAGTGAAGGACATATAACCTTTTTCCAAAGACTCAAGTTCAGTTCCTCATACATTTGTTAAGTGGGTCTCAATTTTCTGGAGCTCCACTCCAGCTGAGGGAATGCTGTCTTAACCTCGTTGGTTACTCATACTCAGGTACATTCTCACACATGGGCACATGTATTAGCATAATTTACAATAAAAATAAACATAAAGAGAAATCTGTGGGATTCATAACTACATAAATAAATGCAAAAATAAACAAATGAACACTTGCATGTCCAAGGAGGACTTCCCAGGAGATGGTGGCAATGGAAGAGAATGGAGAGATGAAAGGGGCTTTATGCTTAACAGTTACTGTATGTAAGTTTGAAAGTCAAAGAACAAAACATTTTCATGCATACCACTTTGTTTATGTTAAGATACAGAGCCACAATAACTAATAACTTGGGACTCAGCACTACTATAAATTCCCAATAAAACTATAAATCAATGATATTAAATTCTTATGTTTCCATCTTTCAGTTTTCTTTAATGACAATTAAAAACAAGTATTTGCAGAAACTTTATTACATAACCTTCAATACCCCTTTTAAAAATGAGAAAAACAATTTACACCTGAAAATAAAGATGGAACTAAAAATGAGCAATTATTAATATGCTATATTTAATAAAATTGTATACAGGTTTAACAACAGTAGTATAACATTCAAGACTGAGTATTTTAAGAACACAATAGTTAGATTTTATTTAGTCTACTTGCTGTAATAAAAATATCAAGTTAAAACTTAATTATTATTACTCTTCATTTTCCATAGTGATAGAAACTAGCTAGGTATAAAATCCATGGGCTTCAGTAAATCTTATTAGTTTAAAAAAGTAAATAAACGTTTAAACATTTTTGGGACCAAGTCTTCCATGTAGAATAGGATGGCCTTGAACTTTTGAGCTTTCAGAGACACTAAGGATTCTTCTGCAGCTGTCTTTAGAGTGCTGGATTATAGATGTTCCCACCATGCCACCACCAGTCACTCAAACACTCCAAAATCTTTATAAACCAGGTTCTATGATAACAGATTATCAGTTTGTTTAAAATCATTTTCTATATATTTAACAGAAGGTACATTTTAAGCACCTTTTTATATATTTCTTTTGATAAATGATTAATAGCCGTTTTTCAGGGATTTTATTAGGTGTGAAATTTGGTTAACATGTCACAAGAGAAGTACCACATTTGGTCTTTCTTTGGACAGATTTCTGTTCAGAAACAGCTAACCTGAGCTCGTTGGAGCTCATGGACTCTGTTGAACAACTAGGGACCCGACATGGAATAGACCTAGACCCTCTGCATTAGGGTTATAATTGTGTAGCTTGCTCTTTTGTGAGACTCCTAGCAGTAGGACCAGGGCCTGTCTTTGATGCATGAGATGGTACTTTGGAACCTATTCCCTATGGTGGAACGCCTCAACTTGACATGTTATGCTTTGTTGATTCCCAAGGGAGACCTTACTCCATCTGAATGGAGAATGAGGAGGAATGGATAGTAGGGTTGAAGGAAGGTGAGGGAAGATAACGGGAGGAGAAGACAGAGCAGAAACTCTTGTTTGCATGTAAAACAAAATAAAGAAAAAAATGATAAAAATTAACGTAAAATAACATTTGACTGATAGGGACTTTGGAACATTCTGAATCCTATCTACATTAACATTTCATTGTATTCTAAGACATTAATTAGTAAAATCTTTACCTTTGTTTCTAATAAAATACTTGTAGTTTCATCATTATAAAACATGATTAATGAGTAAATTATATTAAAAAAACTTTTATTTTCCATAAAAAGAATTCAGGAGATTATTTATTCAGAAAGAGTGTCAAGTTTCCTTTCAAGTATAACACAAGTGAGGAATAAATGTGCTACTCCTGAGAAGCATCCTGTCAATATTAGGCTAGATGTGCGCTGAGGCATGAAGTCTAGACAAAAAGTGATGCCTGTGAGCACATAATGGATGTGTCTGTGAGTATGTAGGAGTGCACACACAATTTTAAATATGAAGTAACTTTCTACTTGGCAAATAATGATTCTGTATCTAAGCAATATTCATTAGTCTACATATAAGAAACTTTTTTTCATATTACACATATAAGTCTTAACTTAAGGTTGCAAATTTACTGAAAATTATTTCTGTATATAAGTATATACAGAATGAACATGAAATGTTAAACATATAAACATAAATACTTAAAATAGGAAACCATTAAAAGTGATCATATAAAGGGAGAAAATTTATGAGGAAAATTAGTCATCATTAGCTTTTTGTATCAAAGATTTAAATGGAGAATTTTATTTATTATTTTAATTTTTGATATTGTTACATAAGTAAAACATTTCTACCTTTCCTTTCCATCCTCCAAACTTTCCCATATACCCCCGCCCTTTCCTTTAAATTAATTTTATTATACACACACACACACACACACACACACGTATACACTTCCAAAATGAGAAGTTTTAATAATGAAGTCAGATAGTAGCATGCTACATATGTACATTCCTTAATTTGGATGGAAAATAAAAATTTAAGAATAATAACCTTGGGATTCTGTGAATAAAGAAAAGATACAACATGGATCAAAGAAAAAAATAAAAGAATTAGACAATTTTCAGATTTTTATTGCTGGGCAGAAGTGATGCACATCTTCAATCCCAGTACTCATGAGGCAGAGGCAGGCAGATTTTTGTGAGCTCAAGGGCAGCCTGGATGTACAAGAGCTAGTTCCAGGGCAGGCTCCAAAGCTACAGAAAAAAAAACCTGTCTTGAAAAACAAAATCAAACAAACAAAAAAGATCTTTTACCACTGTGATATCAATTTGACAGAGCAGCTAATGAAGATATGAAAATGAAATGATGAAGAAAGGGCTTACCATGAGAGAAAACTGTCTACTGCATCCCTAGATACAATCCAGGCACATAGCCAACACTATCCAATTCACCTGAGATCACACAAAGACACCAGCACACCTTCTCATCTCCAAACAGTCTCCATCATGACAAAGATACAATGTGAAATCAGTAGTCCACAAGATAGACAGTCCAAATTCTCTAGTGATAAGGACAGAACATGAGGGTAAATATGAAGCGAATTTAGAGTAGGCAGTATCTATTAGAAATAATGGATTTGTTAACATACTGTTATCACACATTATACTGTCACTACTCTTTGTGTAATTCACTTCAATGTAGAGATTCCAACTCACCCTCTGAAATCATGGAGAAAAAGAGCTTTGAAAGCCTTCACCCATATTCCATGTGTTGCTGGTGGGACTGAGATGTTATATGATGGGGGGATATTTTGTAATCTAATGCATTAATGCTACTTGCCTTAACATCATGCCTTCCCAGCTGAGTGGGAGATAGTGCTAAGCTAAGTACCATGGCAAAAGCAGAGACAAAATATTTGATTATTTGAGAAAGCCAAATTAAACAAATTTGTACAAATGTCTTTAATATGAGTTTTCAAATATATGTATTAAGCCCAGGGAGCAGTGAGTTACTAGACACACTAATAATACTTTATGTTCATTTGTGGACCTAATATTAATTTTTAAGAAAATCCAATGAAAATATATTAAACAATGAGAAAGACTGAACCCTATACAGTTTTTTGCTTTCGTATTCTTTTATATTTATCTTGTAAAATAAAATAGAGATATTGATTTCTGTCACATTTCATTTCCATTAGCTTTTTCATCTCTGAAATTATGTAGCTAAATAAATTTATGTGACTATAAAATAAACGTTTGTAAAATGGTTGTCCAGAAATAAGAGTTTAATTTATATACATGATTGAACCATATCAGTAGCTGAAGATAGGCACTAAGTCATTTTCTTGAATCTATTAATACTATGAGTTGACTCTTATTATGTGAGTAAAAATATTATATAATTCAATACACAAAATTTAAGTGGATATGTGTATATATATATTCATATACATAAATACACATATGTACATATGTTTCTTTACCATAAATGAGACAGGAAATACAAGTACACTCTTGTTCTTGCAGTTAAGCATTTTATCAGATAGACTGAGGTGTGAATAAATTTAGGACTTTATTTTAATGAACTTGACAGACATCACATTTGCTTCATTATATTTTAATTTCATTTTAAATGGAAACCCATTATTCCAGAGCACAAATGGTGATATCACTTACCTATTCATCAGAGACACTGTCCCTGAAGCACCTCTCCTCCCACCCAGCACTGCTGATTGCCTTACCTTCAGTCATTTATCTAAGAGCACCCCCATAGTGTCTGTTCCCCTCCCTCTCTCCCTCCTTCCCACAATCATGTTCTCTCTCCTCACTTACCTTCTTCAGAAAAAAAAATGAAGAAAAGGAAAGAAACAGTAGAAAAGAAAGACACTTATACTCTCTTGCTCCATAAAATTGACCACAGTGGCCAGGTGGTGATGACACACCTTTAATCTCAGCACTCGGGAGGAAGAGGAGTGACTTTGAATTAAGTGAATTAAGTAGAATAAAACAGAATTAGCAGCATAGGAGGACAGTGAGGCTGTACTATATTTTGGAAAACATATTAAGTCTGTATTAGAAGGTTAAAACTCCAAAATGATACATGATATCTAAGGCTCTGTCCAAGTTTATCTGTACATATGAAATAATATTTCTATTATTCTTTTATTCACCCACCAATATGAATCAGACTCTTGTGAGATGTGGTGACCTGATGCCAGGTTTCAGTAGCAGTAGAGGCTAAAGACATCATCTTGAACACAAAGGTTGTATCTTTATATGAATTGATATCAAGGTAGCTTTCATATAAAGGACCATTAATTTACATATATAAAACTATACAGATGGTCCTTGGCCAATGGTAGAATTAAATCCCAATAAAGCCAACAAAATTTGTATGTTGCATGTCATTGTCATATATTGAATAGCAAGCATATTTATACTTAAATACAGACTTTCTTGGCATACCTTACACATGTTAAAAATGCTTCCATTTACTAACCATTAGTAAACATGATGTAAGTACAGCCTATTGCATATAAACTATTGGCTATGATGTGTAAGTTATTGGAGACTTGAACAAAAACTACACAATACTGCATTCTGTGTACATTGTTTTCCCTCATAATCATGCTTTTATTTGAAGTTTCAGCTTTAAATAAAATAATATGGCATAGAAATGCCAGAGAACAAACTTACAGGTATTCCTAATTCAGGGAGAGAGTAACAATGAGAAACCAGACTAGGAGTATTCTGGGAAGGGAAAAGGCAGGGATGTAGTCACAAATCAGAGGTAGAGTAAGCAAGATGAAAATGCCTCACTGAGAAAACTTACCAGCCATGTGGCTTAACATATATAAGAATTATGGGTAAATTTAGGTTGCAGGAGCTAGTTAATAATAAGCCTGAGCTAATAGGCCAAGCAGTTTATAATTAATATAACTCTTTGTGTGTTTCTTTGGTACTAAACAGCTGAGGGGCCAAGAGTGACAGAAATTTCCATCTTCAACAAGAATGGAAGAGATAAATAAGAAATTGTTACAAATAACCAAGGGGTTACAGTGGAATTTAGAAAAATGAAAGATTGTTTCAGATCCATCTATTAAAACAAGAAAAGTTAGATTAACTTCAATTTTTATGACTGAGACCTGTGGATAGCCAACCATTTAAAGGAAGGAATGATTTTTAAAAAATAGTCTTCAAACTGTGTCTCTTCTTTTAAAATCTATTCTATTTGTTTACATATTTAAATATTTTTCTTCACACTCATTAGATGAAACTTAGTGTCTTAATCAAAACCTACAATTATCTTCCCTGAGGAAACATCTTCCAAATTCATTGTAATGCTGGTTACAAGATAGTAAAATATGGGGATGCAAAATTTGAATTTTTATACATTAATATAACAAATATAGCCTCATGCTAAAATATACTATCATCAGGGAGTCTTAATTTAAGCCTCTCTAAATTTTAAAATATAGAAATTCAGCATAGTTGAAAATAGTCTATTTAAGTCAATAAAGGCATATTTAACATCATTTTTAAAAGAATATATCATATTTTACTTTCAATTTTTCTAATTATAGAGGATATTTTTATATTTATAATAATACTTAGCTTTTTAATATTTGAAAATTTTTTTCATGATACTCCTTGCATACAAAATTCAGTTGTGATCTTGCTTTTTACTTTTGTGCCAATACATAATAAAACTTATCCTTTATCTGCATATTTATTATATAGTCCCTAATGACGGTTAATGTAGGCAAAGAAACACAGAGTTTCTTCCCAAATTACATAGAAGCAGATAATTTAGTTGCCAGTGAAGACGTTTCAGGCATATGTCTGCCATGATGTAACCTTAAATATCTGTGATGCCTTTGACATATTAGCAGAGCTTTAACCAGTCATTATGACTTTGTGTTCCCCGATATTGATGCTATCATCCATGAGACACATAGAGACTAGTGTTCTAACTTCAGTGAGAAGAGCATCCCTTCACAATAGGGCTGCAGAGTAAGTAAGTCTACCTTATTCTCTGCACCGTGCATTTCAACAAGCAGGTCAGGCTGCTAGTGATGCCGCAGACAACTTTAACAGACAGTTTTGCATGAGTCAGGCATCCCTTCAATCAGATAGAAGGGGTATTCTTTTGTTGGCATGTGTAAAATTGACCATACCTGAAGAAAGATGTGAGGAATATCAAAAGTACACATCAGTTAATTATTTGTTTTCTTTTCTGTTTTTACCTTAAACATACAACACCCTCAGCACTAATATATAAAATTAGCATAAAATGCTATATTTAAAATCCATAAACATAGTGACAACAAAAATAAAATAACATAAGATTGCAGTGATGTTCACATGTGATTTTATGTCTGTAAAAGTTCATGGTAAGTTTCATTGCACAGTTGGAATAATCAGAAAATATTGATACAGCATATCAAAATAATGAATGAGTGTTAATTATACTTACATAATATACTTGGTTAATTGAAAACTGTTCATTTATAATAAGAGTACCTATGGTGACCTTCACAAATATCCATGAGATTGGAGGAATAAAAAGTAAAAGTAAAAAAGTTTCCATTCTAAGTTTTCTTTTTGAATTACTAACTCAAATATGCCAGCATTTTGGAAACTGAATAAATGAAAATTGATATACTTTACCCAAGGTAAATATCAATTCTCTCTCTCTCTCTCTCTCTCTCTCTCTCTCTCTCTCTCTGTGTTTCCAATTTTTAGTGACTACCATAATACAAAATGAAGCTAAGAGAGTTTTATTAACATGGTTGGAGAGGGCTAATTTATTAAGCTCCAAATCAAGAAAAGTTTAAACATACATATTGCAAACTTTTGAGGTAAACTAGGATAGGACTGAAATATCATTGAACTAATTTTGCCATTTTCTAGACACTGATAAACAACCATAGCATAGATGTTCAAGCCTAGATGATTCTAGGCTCAGCAAGGAGGGTTTTGGAAGGGTGGAAAATTTCAAACTTTTGGCACATCTACATTTCATCTCTGAAAAGGGAATCACTTTTCAATATATGCAGATAAACATGTTAAATGCAGAAAAGAAGTGTGGGCAAGAACAAATCACGGTGCCCTCGTTTTCTGTTTTCTTCAGATAATTAAAAATTCAAATCCAAACCTTGTTTTCTGTACTAAGAGTCTGGAAGCCTAAAAGTAAATAGTTGGTCTCTAATTTAGGCAAAACATGCTCCAGTTAAAGGTAAAAATAATTTCCATCCTCAGACTTGAAATATTTTCTAATAACAGAAATGTAAATATTTATGACCAGGTCTAATACACTAATACAAATTTAATTAAATTTATTGAAAGTCATTTATGTGAATCAAAAATTCAGTTGATCACTGAACTTTGGGTCTCAACTGCTAAACTTGGACACGATCTGGGAGAAAACAGGCGCTGAGGAAAGAATTTAAATGACTTGGATGTGAGGAATGAGGCATTGTATCAAGTTCTAAAATGTTCAAATTACTTCATTGTGCTGCTGTTGCAAAATATCCAAAAGAGGAAAACAGGGCAATTTTCCAGAAAACCAAGACTAGTCTGTAATTTCTGGACGAGAAAAAGAAATGCTACTTCTTCTTCTTCTTCTTTAACATGGAAAACCGCGCTTTGATATCTTAGATTTCAGATTCTTCGAGTCTGTGTCAACAGGTTTGTTTAGACTATAGACAACCTCCACCAGTACTGTTTCCACATGACCCAAAAGACCGGACCAAGTGTTGCTGCATAAATCTGTCATTAATAATTATTCAGTGTAATTACACAGAAGGTGTTCAGTTTTATGGCTGGTGCTTCAGGTCGTCAAGCGCTCTATATTATAAATTACCTTTAAAAGTGATCACAAGCAGCTTCTATATCATGACAAGTTTCCCTAGTTGAGTTACTCATCTCCCATGCTTACTAAACACATCTCTTAATGATGTCTTTGGGATTTAGATGCTACAGAAGCACAAGTTTAATGCAGTTGAGAGTACCAATTAAAATAACTCTAATCAGGAAATCGTCAGTGGAGAGAATAATTATCTGTCAATTTTATTTCTTAATAGATGCATAACTCTATGAAAGACACGGCTAGCTGCATTCTCAAAGATAATTTAAAGTCCAATCAGCATGCCTTCATTATGATTAATAATTCAAAATCTGCCTTTTTAGTTATATTTGATTCTACATATCTCTTGGCTAGAATCTTATGACCCTTTTTGTTTTCAGTCTGATGTGTTTCTTTTTTTATCCAAATAAAAACTCTTCTGCAATTATTTATAAGAATCCATTACCTAGTCACAAGGACCATCAATTCTCTTGTTATTGTTCTTATGATGATGGCAGCACATTACTCACCGATACAAAAAACAGAAAAAATTCAGGTAAACTAGTGTAAAAATTATCACACTTTAGAGTCACCATTTACTTACATAACCTTTTTTCTCATCACAGATCCTATGCTTTATACTATTCAGTAGTATTTATCCAAAGCTTTGACATTTTTACAGTTAATATCCTAAATAGCATCTTAACTGAACATAATCAAGAAATTCATTCATTGGAATGATGTGCCCCAGCTATTTAGGGGGATGTGTCACGTCTTACTGGAGAAGAAATGTGCAAGGAGCCAATAGAAATTCCTTATTTGGATAAGCAAACAGCCTAAATCAAATAAGGGAAGTACATATAAAAACACAATAATGTGGCCATGGTAGAACTTCTCAGAACTGTAAAGGAGAATGCGAGCATGATGTGGGGGAACAGAGGTTGTCTGTGCTTGGCTTCTTCATACAGTGAAGATGTGAATGAGAAAATGAGATGGTATCATACAGCTGCAGAAGAGTTTATCATTCAGAATGATGACTATCACTAAAATAGTCACAAAATATGTGAAAATGTTGTGCCAGAGAGACACATGCCCAGAGAGACACAAATACATCATTCACAAATGCTAGAGAGTAATTTTTTATATATCAAAGTAATGTGCGCAAGAAGCCAACTCTTCACAAATTCCTTTACTTCTCAAACTAAGCTTTATAATAAAACTCCATAATATTCTAACTTTTAATGGAAGAGAAACTTGCAAGGTTTGTTCGATCCTCTATATTCTGGAAACCATACAAAAATCTCATGCAACATATGAGCCAGAATAATTTTGTTTTCTTGGAAATACATGACCAGAATGCCTTGAATATGTCTGTGTGTAACCTAATATTTGTTCACAATATGCCCAACTCTTCTAGATATAAGAGTAAGAATCTACAACTAAATAGAAAACATTTCCTATTTAATGTCCATAATATATAATATTCTAAAATGTGACTCCTGGTATCACATCACTGAAGCCCTTAAGACTATTAGGCAGCTCCTCCTAACCTTTACCTTAATTGAAATGTGTTATAAGGTTCATCTTTTAGCTCTTACAAAAGGATTATGTTTTTTCCTGTCATCAGAAGTCTTTGACCTTTCTGTTTCTTCTCTAAAGAAACTGTTCTTATTTTTGCATGAATATGTTGTAAAGCATATGTCTCTAAACTGGTATACCATTCCTCTCTTGTTTTGTAACACTTTACATTTTGATAAATCTCAAAAAAATGGAAAATCATTCACAGTGACTTCAACTGAAGCTAACTATTTACTACATAGCAAAACTTGTACAAAATGCAATGTCAATAAAATTAGATTTTGGATAGACTATGGTAAATAAACATTCAATGCATTTTAAATAAAATATATCTTTAAGGATCTGAGACACAACTGTAGAAAATGAGTGCCTATTTTCCTTTGAAAACAAACATTATTCAACGTACTTTTCGGAACACAGTGTGTCATCTTGTCCTCCAGTAAAGAAAGACATAGTAAAGTCCAGGAAAAACATGGATTTGAATTCATTTTTTGAGAGTAGCCTCTGGATTTCTCTGAGATTGAAAACTATGTCTGTTTGGAAATATAGGGTGCACAGTTCCTTCTGGGTGGAAACAATACAGACAAAAATATGTGGCACAAAAAATATATGTTGCGCATTTCATATATTGCCTCTGAGTTATTTCTGAGACCAAAATCCCATTCATGAGAGTTTGGTTTTGTATTTTCCTATTTTCTAGTGTTCTCTGGTTGTCTTATTTTAAAACCCGCAATACTTGACTATAGTTAGCAAAATTATCTTAAGAAAGAAGAATGAAGAATATTTAAAAATTTCATTTTTGATTAAATGTATTTAAACATTTAAGAGGCTCATACAAATACCTATACACAAACATTCACAATACATACATATATAATTGAAAACAAAGTACTAAAAATATGTGTCAAAGTAACATCCTTCCTCTAATAATAATATCTTCCCATATTCAAAAACAATAACCAAAATAAATATCATCAAATAATGAATATATAAATAAAATGCAGAGCAAGCAGAGTTCAATGAGGATACGGACACTAAAACTTAATCAGTATTAAAACACCTCATTATTTGAGAAGATAGCATTGAAGCTAATCTATTTATATTATTTGAATAAATGAAAGGAGGGGAGATAAATACTGCACAATGCCACTTATATATACTCTATAAAGTATTCAGACTTATTAAACCAGCTAGAATTTTCATTCCTAGACACAGGTGGGGATGGAAGATTATGGACAAATGATACAGAGTTTCATTTATGGTACTTAAGTCTGCAGATCAATTATATGATTTAGTGATTATAGTCAATCAGGTTATAGGGACATGACTTAGATATGACTGTGAATAGATCTTATAAAACAAATAATTGTATACAAAGTGATAAGAACATTAATTAGGTTGAATTAATTATTTTCCTTTAAGAACTTACGCACAGAAACATAGTACTAGTAGATATATGGCAAATACAAGTTCATTTGTCATGACTTTTGGGACTGGATAGACAGCTCAGTCACTAGTGTGTGTGTGCCTATTAATATGAGGACTGTCTTTCAGATCGCTGGGATTCACTGAAAAACCAGACACAGCAGCTCTTCTCTGTACCTAGAAATCAGGACCACTGGTACTTGGTACTTGCAGGCCACTCCTACTTGTCTGCTCTAAGCTCTTAAAAAGAACATGACTAAAATAGTAAAGAAGAAAACTACTAAAGAAGACTCCAGACATTGACCTTTGGTCTCTGTGATCAAGCATGTACTGCATATGTGTATCTGTGACTAATTTCATACGCCTATCCAAACATACACAGAGCATACTAAATAAGAAAGTATTAAGAATGCACAAGAAACAATGACTTTTACGTATTTCCAGCAATGGAATGTGTGTATAGCTTTTTATATATAAATACAGATATACTTATGACCCGCAAAACATAGCATACACACACCTGTTCCTTCTCTCTTCTTTTTGCACTGATACCACTCATGACCAGAAGCCTTTCTATTAAAATAGATGACTGGAATCACATATGTAACTAGAAATATTCTTGGGGTTCTAATTTAAAGTCCAAAGTGACACTTCCAATGATTTTCAATAGTATATTTTATTTAATTTACTACAGCATTTTCTCAGTCCATCATATAATCATTATAACAGTTGTGGACATAATGTATCACTTTCTTGTTTCATATATGCCATCAGATTCCAAGTTCGGACAGCCCGAGTTGTGTGGCAACTGACTGCTGTGTCATGGAGCCCTGAATTATAGGCTCAGAGCCTGAGGTTCTTTTGCTTTCATTTAAATAAATTGTTTAAGATGCTAGTTGGATAATGAAAGGAAATAAAACCCAGTGCCAGTCACGAGTCTCAATGGGGACAAAAGCAGCTCCATTTTCAAGAAACAAAACAAATCATAATTTTCTTTTGGCTAAAGGCAAATGTTAATATAGGCATTTTCAAAACCTAAGTGGAAAACAGAAAGAAATAAACTCTGGTACACAGAAGAAAGACCTCAGTGAATTCTTTCACAGTGTGAATGCTTAGAAAACCAAAAAGTACAGCCTCGCTATTAGCATTGACTTTGTAGCAAGAAAAGCCTGAGGAAGTCAGAAAGCGGAGCAGCTCTGCAGACCAGCAGCGGAAAGAATGACGCCTTTCACATCATGCAGTACATTTCAAAACTGAAAAGTGACAATCGGTGAGAGTAGAGAACAGCAGGGCAGATAATAATTGGGGACTTCGTTGCATGCTAATGACTAAGCTAGTATAACAGCGAAAGTATTTAAGGAAGGCAGAAACCCGATCGATCATTATAGGTTTATTTTTAACAGGCTAGCTCTTTTCATAGGATCTTAAATTGAATTCAAACATAGTTCTGTTTCTACAGAACACATGCTGGGCCACTGCATGTCAGTGAAGCACATATACCTAGGAAAGTTTGTTTTTATGTGCCTTTATTTTTCCCTTAATACTTTACTTGGAGAATTGAAGATGCAAATATATATATATGAAGGAAAAGAATGAAATTTCTCAGGTACATAATTATCCTAGATGCAGATATCAAACAACAAAACAAAATGCT
Organism: Bramus lutescens; assembly: GCA_001685075.1. NCBI lineage: Eukaryota > Metazoa > Chordata > Mammalia > Rodentia > Cricetidae > Bramus > Bramus lutescens. Next base: position 30,752 of record LOEQ01006062.1, read on the forward strand.
ACTTTTGATTCTGTTTTTGTTCTTAGCTTAGAGTTTCTCCAGATGTATATGTTGTATGTGCATAGGTAAGAGAGTCTAACAGAATGTCCTCAGCTAATCTTTGTCACCATTTGCAGTATATTTCATTATACTTACTTATTTGTAGATGTGGGTGTGGTGCATGTGTATCACAGCATGTGTGTGACAATCAGAACAACCGGTAGGAGTCTGTGTCTACCCCTGTGTTTTAGTGATCAAATGCAGGCCCTTAGGCTTGACAGAAAGAGCCTTCAACTGCTGAATCATCTCCCAGGCCTTAAGAATCATCTCCGAAGAATATGAGCCCAGATTGGAGAATTGGTTCCGTGGTTAAGAGCATCTGTTACTCTTATAAAGGACCCAGGTTCAATTTCCAGCAATCATATGATGCCTAACTAAGTGTATATCTTTAGTACCAGGGTACACTACGGTACAAGAACACTCTTCTAACTTTTCTGGGTGCCCGACATTCACATGGGACCCATACATACATTCAATCAAAGCACTAATACACATAAAATATTAGAATAAATAAATCTAAACTGTCTTTTAAAAATTAATGACATGATATTTTAATTTCCAGGACTATATATAGTAAAAGGAAAACATAATGTTTCAAAACCAGTGACCTTGAAAGTAGCCCTTGCCCAAATTTAGATGGAGGAGACTAGATAGGGGAAAATCATTTTTATTCAATGGTGTTAATTATTTATTTTGTGTTATTGATGCACTCTGAGATACCCAGAAACAGAGAAAAAAATAAAGGATAGTCTCGTCCCCATTCTTGTCAGAGAAGGGTTTTCACAAGCCTTCTGAACCTTACAAAGTTGAGAATTTATGATTATAGTGTAAATTTTTGAGAAATAAACATTAATACTTGGGTCATAGACTCTGCATTTGTATGTATGTATTATCTCTATGAGAGATAATATATTTCTTAAGGAAAAAGATGAGAAATGTTCTATTGCTACATGCATCCCCATAATCACACAGACTTTAGAGCTTTTAGATTTTTGTTTTTGCCTGACCATGATCTTGCAATGTACTGTTGTTTTAATTTTAATGAAAAGTTACTGTATTTTGGAGTCCCACACCTGTGGATATATGCTCACCTTAGTGACTATATATTCAAACACCATTGTTATGAACCTTATCATCGAAACATTAGACTATGAAGCCACTTCCATATTGGAGTTCAGGCAACAAGTGCAGTTTTCAAAAATTTCACTGATTTACACCATTAAACAAGAGGAAAAATAGCCATGGAGAGCAAAGTGCTTTGCATATTTTAATCAGTAGTCACTGTTCTAAAGAAAGACCACGGCCTTTCCAGCTATGAGGTGACTCTGTCCCTCATAAAGAACTGCCTTATATCCAAGTATTACAAAATATGTCATGCTCACTGAATACAAAGAAATTCAAATTCTTGAGAAATTTGTCAGGAAATGTAATTGCTTCTGCAAAAAACATATCTCATAGTGTTCAATAAGATGTTTGCAAAATATGTTATTCGGTTGAACACTATTTTTTTTTTTTGCATTCTGGGCTTCATAATTCTCCTCCACTTAAGATTCTCAAGAGTTCCAAGCAATGCTGCTATGAACATAGTTGAACAAATGCTTTTGTAGTATGATAGGACATCACTTGGGTATATTCCCAGGAGTGGTATTGCTGGATCCTGGTAGGTTGATCCCAAATTTTCTGAGAAACTGCCACACTGATTTCCAAAGTGG
>LOEQ01006062.1:35134-54681 GCA_001685075.1 Bramus lutescens
CTCTCTCTCTCTCTCTCTCTCACACACACACACACACACACACACACACACAGATCCAGGAGCATCAGAGCTGTTACACAAAGACATCCTTTCTTAAAAACAAACAAAAAAAAACAAAAAATAAACAACCACACAAATCCTCAAATAAAGTAATGACACTTGTTAATAGCTCTATTAATATTAAAACATGTAATACAGGTTCTAAATTTTTTAGTAATCAAATTTAAAGTTAAGTAAATTGGGCAAAGGCTTATTATATCTATGTGAAGTCATCAATGTCTTCAACTGCACAAAATTTAATGTAAATCGGAGTTGTATCTGTGATTAGACAAAAAAAATCCAAAAAATATATTAGTTTGATTTTGTGAATGATTGTTGTCCATGAAGTCATGTAGTGCATATTAAAGCACCTTACTTGATTCAATTGTTGAATTAATAATGTTTTAGTATAAATTTCTATTTAATAGAAATAGATACACTTAGAAAAGATGTGTTGTCATCAAGATGAATTTTTTTCTTGTAGATAGTAAAAATCAAATTATACCTTAAAATCAATTTTAAACAGCTCATTCATAATTATTATATTTTCTCAATATATCTACAGTACAATGTAATAATTAAATGTAAGTGTTTTGCTAAAATTCCGATCTCTTAGAACACTGCCTTTTGTAGAGATGATTGTACTGTGATTGTTAGCATTTCTGTGTTTTGTTATACATCCTAGAAGTGCAGAATTCAGGAAGTTTATTTTTAAAGCCCTATGGCAAGAATGAAAAGAGAGAAATCCTTTTGACAGTAAAGGAAAACATAGGGTTGCAAATAGCATTAGGTGATGACCGGCATACACTTGAACAAACCCAGGGGAAAAAATGACTATATCTTCCTCTAATAGATTGCAAAAGGCTCACTTTAAGAGAGAAAGAAATAATGGGACCTTTTTAGAGAACATCTATTTACTAGGCTCTTGTGGATGAAAGTTAGGAATGTAAAACTGAAAAAGAGTTTCTGGGCTTTCAACAGATAAAGAATCTGCATATGAATGCCCTTTGTTTCATTGATTCCTGTAAAGACTTGCCCTGACGATCTAACACTGTGAAAGCATCCTTACCCTGAATTTCTATATAACTATGTGGAAATGCAATGCACTTTGTATGCATTCTGCAAGCGCTGTTAATTAACAGTCGCGCATCCTTCCTTCATAACTCTGAAAGGATAGTGTGTGATACTAAATCACAGTCACAACCTTCTTGCTGCAGCAGGGGGAAAAAGACCCCATTTGTTTTAATGCCATGTAGTTCAATAAAATTTGTTTTCTAAGGTATCCAACTACACGATGGATGTGCTAGCTGTTGACTACTCAATATGGATTTTCTATTTTTTATGCTTTTCTGCAAGACAACTCGTAAAAATGGGATCGTTGAAAGAAAACTATTGGCACAAGGAGCTAAAAGTACTTAGAGTATCTCTACTGAGTCTTTATCTCTAGTTAAGTAGGTTTATCTGACAAAGATAATTGGTAGTGGAGATTTGAACTATATTTACGGACAATTTCTTTGTCAGATATAATATACCTGTGTCTTCATTTGAAATTTGAAATTCATAATGGAACAAGAAGTTGCGAATTAAATTTCATGATTTTCTTGGTGAAATTGGTGTGGAATGGCGCAGAATATATCATCTAACAGCATGTGGACAGGTGGTGCTTTCTGGAGCAGGACAGCTTCGTGTTGCTTTCTTTGTCACACCTCTCTTTAGATACTCGTGTACTTACATCATTTACTGAGCCAGTGGTGCCTGGGTAAAACGACTACAAAACCAAAACTAAACTGAGCATTTATTTTTTCCCTGAATTTATACAAAAGCTCATTTGTAAGAACATTCATCGTAGTGTTCACTCATGATATTAGACGGTACTATATATGTAATGTATATGATGTGGGATGTACTTCTCTATATGTGCTGCCTTTATTGGTTGATGCATAAAGGTTTTTGTAAGAGAATAGACAAAACTACCAATACCTCATTGTGACTGCTGTGACAGTTAAAGAAAAAGTGAGAATTCAATGACTATCTGAACGCCAGTAACACGAAATGGCCAAACCAAGGAAAAGAAACCCGTTTCTTGGCAATTAATGAATGCTTGTGCTTTCTACCCTTTCCAATAAATTCTTTTCATATACAAGGAATAGCTTTATAACTGAGGAATGTATCAAACAATCCTAAGTTATTAATCGCTGAGCATTGAGCCTCATGCAATAAACAACCTCCCCCGCAAGGAGCTTTTGGATCTGTTCATTCTTCTGAAGGATATCCTAGGGCACAGATGCAGTGCCAGTATTAAGTGGTTTATTCTTGTTTTTATATGTATGGTCTTTGTTTTGTGTTGTCTCAGTAGGACATATAAAGACATTTTGTAAATTTTCTCATACAAGTTATGTCATTTAGTAGGATATTTCCATATTTTAATGGTTTAAAAACTCTGTGACAGGAACCCATTTAAAAGTTTTCATTTTAATGATTTCTTTGCTGCAAGTCTTACTATACAGTATAGACTAGCCTGGAACTCATTGTGCATTCTTGGCTGGCCTTAAACTCATACATTTAAGTGTCCCAGGTTTACAAATGTGAGCCAGAACACCTGTCTTGTTTCTTTTTTTTTTTAAAAAAAGGCATTATATCCCATATTTTCTGTTGTGCCAAAATTGAACATTACATTCTACCCTCCTTTGTAATTATTGTAATTATAATCATTATAATTAAAGTTGGTTTCAACCTTTTTACATTAAATTACATTTTATTATGTCTCTGTGTTGTTATTAATGAAGTATGTGAAAAGGTACAGTTAATGTAAAAAGGTTTTCAAATATACAATAAAATTTAATTATGCTTGGACATCATTTTGACAAAATTAGCTTACTATACTCCCAAGAAATAAATACTTCCTTAGGGTTAAAAAATAGTTAAAATTATTGACTTTACATGTGTAGACAAAACAAAGTTCCTTAATAATGATATATAACCTTACAAAAACATGCATGATTATCTTTGCATAGTGGATACTTATAAAATGTGTATTATTTAGAAATTGGAATGCAAAACAACAAAAAAACCTTCAAAACAGAAAATATACAGCTGTTTTGAGAATTGCTATATATCCCGGGACACATACCTTTCCCTCAAATCCACACTTAGTTTCTTATAGAGGGAATATGAATCATAGTGTCTTAAGAAAGATAATACATGGACTGAAGTTATACTCCATCTACCTGAACCATCTTATTGAAAAATACCAGAAGTTGAAGTACCATAAGTTAAAAAAAAGTAGGACATTAAAGTACCACATATCAAAGATGATCAAATAACCAAACTGCAAAATATTGCCTATTTATCCCCTTTGAAAATTTGCCTGGCACAGACACCATTATTTTCAAATAATATTTCATTTCATATATTGGTAATATAGGAAACGACCAAATTGCTGAATCTGAACTACGGTTTTTTGGTTTGGATTCTTTTTTATATATGAAAGATTATTTTCATCTCTTCAGAAGTCAAAACATTTCAAGTCAGGAAGGATTTTTTTTTAACTTTTTGGAAAACCACCAGGCATCTATCAAGTATGTGTAAAAAATCAATTAATGACTCATTTTATAACAATTATTTTTCAAATTAGTATGTTTTATTAATCAATAAATTATTAATTTTCTACATTTTCAACTACTAAATTATTACCTTTTCTTAAAGATTGGAGTTAGACAATTAGATTGACTAATTGTCAGTCTACATAGGATAATTTATGAATATAGATTACAGTGAATGCAGTGTACAGTGAGTGGCTGTAATGCACACTGGGACATAATATCCTTTTGCATATGTTTAAATACACACAGAGTATACTGTTCATACATAAGATAGTTATAAAACCAAAAGTTTGGTCTAGCCTGTTACTCATAAATTTTGTAGATTCTTCTAATTATTTCAAATTGCAGATATAATAAAAGAATGTGACCAGTTGTGTCACACATGACACACTATTTAAATACTTTTGACAATATACCTGAAGTAAACTTTTACTTTCTCATTTACTTTTCTTCATGTTCGAATAGTCTTTAATCTCTAGAATGTTGTAGATATTAGCTTATTACCAGAAAGAAATATCTGCAACCATATTCCCAGGCATTACTAAACTTTTGTTTAAAGGATTTTATGCTTCCTCGTGATGTAATTGAAGTGTAAGGGCCTGATAACTGAATTAGACTTTTTGTAAAATATGTCACACCCTCAGTTTCAAAGCATATCCGACTTAGCAGCATGAGTTCCCTATTTATAGTCTCAAGTATTGGCTGGGCCAGTTCTTTATTGTTTATTTGCTCATTGTTTCTTCATTACAGATTCTGCCTTTATGGGGACCCTTGGCGTGAAAAACCTTGTAAATCTGTACAGCATCAGATTGCCTTCTGAGCTCTGCTAAACTGCAATACACTGTCAGGAGATTTTTCTTAAATCTTTTGTAAATATTGTCTTATTTTTTTAATTTTTTTCCTCTCTCAAAAGAACAGTTTCACAGAAATGGAGAGGAATTTATAAATTCTTATTTTATTTTTCTTATGATTTGGTGTGAAAATTTTCAATACTACATACATTACTTGCTTTCTCCATGTTTAGATAGTAACAGAGATGAGAGCAAACATTTAGTCTACAAGTTTCATTTTCAGTCCTCTCTCAAGATCTTTTCTCTCTGATAGACATTAATTAATGAGAAACCTTCCTGATTTACACCAAAGTATTGGACAATAGTTTCTTGTCTATCGCCTCATTTTTGTGTTATAATTGGACCCTCAAATTTCAGATATGAGGCTGGAGAGACAGCTAAGCCTTTAAGAACATGTACTGCTCCGGCAGAGTACTTGAGATTCACGACTGCCTAAAACTAAAATTCTAGAAGATACAACATCCTCTTCTAACATCCATGTATGCTGCATGTAAAAAGTCTATTCACACAGAACACACATACAACACACACACAGACAAATACACATGCATACACACAGCACATAATTAAAACTGAGAAGGTTAAAATCCAAGTGTAATAGATTGCATATTTGACAAAAATTGATCATAAGTTATTTGTGCAATAAATAACATTTATATACTGCTTTATATTATATTATATATATTTATCATTGAAGAAAACTGATACTAAATTGTAAAAGAGAGCAGGGAGGTAGTGGCACATGTCTTTAATCCCAGCACTTGGGAGGCTGAGGCAGGCCGATTTTTGTGAGCTCAAAGCCAGCCTGGCCTACAAAGTGAGTCAGAACAGCCAGGGTTACACAAAGGAACACTGTCTCTAAAATCAAAAGACAACCAAACGAACAAACAAACAAATGGTCTAATAAAGAGGATGAATGAAGAGATTAATTATTATATTTTCAAATGGTAAATTTCAGAAGAAAATGAGACAGGGCACAAGATAAATGAGGTGATGATTTATTTTTCAAAATCAGAGTTGGGGTAAATCACACTGAAAAGTTTAAATGTTAAATTAAAATATCAGAATACTTGTAGGTTTTGTGGGGTTGAACTGTGTCCACACTGAAAGAAGATTAAGAAAAAGGGAAAGAACCAAAAGTGGAGAGTCTGGACAGGGCTTAGTGTAGAAACAGGCAGCTCATGGCACTGGAGAAAATGAGAAACAAACAGAGGTGATTAAACAGAACTACTGTGCAATATGGCCACATATCTCTAGATAGCACTGAAAATGTGTATATACAGCTGAGGGATTTTTAATTACATCCCAATATGGGTAATTTGAAACTGCAGCACAGCAGATTTGATTACTATGTGTACAAATGTTATAGGTCGTATATTTGTACTCTGTTATTCAGGTTGGGAGAAAATATAGACTAAAAGTTTGAAACATGATGTTAATTTTATGAAATCTAACAAAAGATCAATTATTCCTTGTGGAGAAAAGTCTACTACTCAAAGTGAGAGGCGCTATAACTCTGAAAAGAATCTGCAAGTGAAAAATAAGCGTGGGGAATTTTACCGAATATATATGAATGCTATTATATTGATTTAATTAAAATACAACAAACATCTTGAAATAAGAAATTGAACTTTCCCTTTATTAAGATAACTACCATAAAATGCCCCTCTGTAAGTGACTTTTCCTGGACTTTGGCTGCTGTTGCATAAGTATTGATGATAAAAAAGTTTGGTTGCTCTCAGAGATATAAAGATTCATTGAAGGATTTTCAGTGATAGACCAATAAGAGTGATAGCTATGTTACTTCTTAAAAAAAATTATGTCAGACAAGAGTTGTTCGGTTTTACGTGTGTGTGTGTGTGTGTGTGTGTGTATGTGTATGTGTGTATGCGAATTTGTGCCTTAGACCTTATCTCCCTAATTAAGACCCTCATGTTTGTGCCATAAGAGTACTCGCCTGCTCTGTCTTTGGGCTACTCTCAAGTTTTCCTTTGTAAATAATTTCTGTGTAGCTATCATTTATACATTTTGTATAAATGAATATGTGTAATGCATGCTGCATTATGACACAGGTTTACTGCAGCATAACTGCCTCCTTTATCTACTCAGACAGATATTATTCGTTTTCCTTGAAATTTCCTTCATTTAATCTCTATATTTACTGAAGTAGGAGGAGGACAGACTGAATGACACCTACAAATTATAACATTGTAATTCACCTTGAGCTGTGTAACACTCAAAACCTATGACTACCATCTCTAGAAAAAAACTCAAGGATCTACACTGATTCCCAAAGAACTACATCAAACATATGTCCAAACCTGCCTTAAACACCGTGTGTCAGAAAATAAGAATCTGGACACATTACATAGCTATTCCACACCCCACAATCACAATGGAATCAACAGATAAAATAATCAAAATGGTCTAAGACTGGAAAGTTGGGAGGCCAAAGCTAAAGTATGTTATTTGTACATGTAAAACACTTGTCAGTTCCAAGTACTATAGGCGCTATGGTAATTCAATATCAACATGCAAAATTAACCCCAAATAAATCACTTACTACTTTGTGATTGTAGGACATTCATTCTTATGAAATTTTAAATTAAAAACAAACCCCTATGAATGTTATAAATAATTCAAATATCTTTATCATAGAAAGTTTGAAGTGTATCTAAATTTGAATTTTTATATAGCTCTAGAGAAAAAAATGAAAACAGACCTTTCAAATACCATATTTTGGTTTAATGCAGAAAGCTCCTATTAATGTTAATGGGAGTTAAAAACATAAATCCACTGTGCATCAATAGAAGAGCGGAAGCTGTAATCTATAAAATGAAGGAATTAAATCATTATGAGTAATTCTTTGGCACATAACCTCCTCTAAGTTATATCAAGTACATAGTGTGACTTTTTGAAATGGCACTTAAAAAGGTTTTACACCCTAATTGAACAGCCATTCACTGGGAATATTTTTCACTTAGATCTCTCCTAATATCTGAAAAGTAGAGTTTTAAAATAAGATCGTGGATGGTAAGAGTGGTAATTTCTCATCAGGGAATATTTAATAAGTAGAAGCTGTTAGACAACTGGAGGACAAAAAAAATAGATTAATCGTTCAAATACATATCAATTTGGTGTTATAAATCATTCAGTTTTCAGAAAGGCTTTCTACAACTGTTACATTAGGGTTTCACACTTAATATCATTGTATTTAACACTAGTATTTTAATTTTATAATAAATAAAACCATTTGGACAATAAAATAAAAGTTAATGTTATCAAATATGGGTAATAATCAACTTCTTTTGAATTGTGACATATTTTAAAGATGACACTATATTATCCTTATAATAGTAAAGCTATACTTGCAGACATTTATGTAATTTTGGTATCATAAAGAAGAAATGGAAATCTGTATGCTCAGACCATGGTGATTATAAAACAAATAAGTAGAAAAAGCTTTTACAGAAGAGTGATGTTTCCTAATTAAATATGTCATTGCCAAGAGAAAGGACTGCAAACTAACAGCATTTCCAGTGTTACATGCACAATACCTAAAAGAAAGAAGTGTGAATTCTGTGGCTTTCATTTTTTTGCTAATTTTTAAATGATCTATACTAAAAAAGCATTCACATTTCATTTGTTTTGACATTAATTGCTTGCTCTCTCTTTTTAAATATGTATTGTCAAGCTAGAGGGATTTCTCCATCAACCAAGTTTTGCTACATGAAAGGACCTGAGTGTGATCAGCAGAGTCCATAAGAAGAGCTATGAGCACTGGTTATGCTAATAATCACAGTGCTGGAGAAGTTGAGGTAGGAGATTCCCAAGGATTTACTGTTCAGCCCATCATCCCTAGTTCTAAGTGAGAGATACTAAAATGAAACCAAAGATGCTCAATTCTGAGGAATACTCTCCAAGACTGTCCTCTCCTCCATAAGCATCATTGTATGCACCAGAACGCAACTGAAACATTAATGCAGATATAACTGACACTGTCAAAATGTAGTGACAAATACATCATAAACTACCTGACCACCATACTTCAAAACCAGAGTGAGACGCTTTTCCTTTGCTTTTATAATAAAAGCTATAAAAATGATTACAAGGTTATCATAAATTAGTTGTATCACCATTCTGCTCAGGCATCTGATATAATCCTTAACCTGATCTATTTTAAGAATATTTTTATAATGCTGTAGTTTTAAAATCTATTCAAAACTATATGAATTAAATTCTAATTCCTTTCTTAGCCAATCTTGGGAATCTTTAAGAACTTAATATCTTTATTCTCAACTACAGAAAGTAGCACAAAATCTTTTCTTTTGTAACATTTATTTATAAATTTCTGTGGATGTCACTGTTTTTGTGTGTATGTGTGTATTTGTGCCTGTGTTTAAATGTGTGTATGTGTGTCAGTGTCTCTGTGTGTGAATGTCACTGGTTTTTGTGTATGTATGTGTTTGTGCCTGTATTTAAACACATGTCTGTGTGTTGGTGTCTGTTTATGTGTCTGTGAATGTCACTGTTTTGTGGTTATGTGTGTGTTGGTGTCTGTGTTAAAATGCATATCCCTGTGTTAGTGTCTGTATATATATATATATGGGGAGGTGTGGTCAGAGAATCATTCACAGAACTTTGTTCTCTCCTTCAATAATCTTGATACTCTTGTCATCAAGTATAGGGAAGAGTGATGGTGCTTTTTTCTGCTGTTGTTCCATTTAAATAGACAAACTCTTTTCCTTTTATTCAACTTTATTTATGGGAGAAACGGAAGAATGATCATTGTGTAGAAGTTTTTTTTGAGAACTGATATTCTTTAAATATAATCTCACATCTTTTCTTCAGAACAAAGTATATAAAATATTATTCATTTTATTTTATTTTCCTTAAAAATAGATTCTTTCATACAATGCATCCCAATCACAATTTACCCTCCCTCTCTTTCTCCAAGCCCCATCCAACCTCCTCCTTTCCCCACAGTCACTCCCCTCTGTTTCTTCTTCAGAATAGAGCAGGCCTTCCCTTAACAACAACCAAAAGGACAAAACAAGAAATAATAAGACAAGACAAAAGCCCTCACATCTATGCTAGCCAAGGCAATCCAATAGAAGAAAAGAATCAAAATACACCCATTCCCACAGTTAGAAACCCATGAAAACAGCAATGTATCAGCCAAAACATAAACACAGAAGGTGTTGTTCAAACCCATGATGGTCCTTGACTGTTATTTCAGTCTCTAGCAACTGATATGAGCCAAGCTTGGTTGATTTGTTTGACCTTATTCTCCTGGGTACTCGATCCCCACAAATATGAAAATAATTTGGGTATGTAATGCTTTAAGCAAATGTCTCCAGAAGCTTGAGAAACAGGATAGACTAACTCCATGAGATTTATTCGCTCTGATGCATATCTTGGAAGCCTTAAAAGGCAAATAAAGTAGAATTTCATTCTGATTTTCTTCTGTTTATTCACAGTTAAAATTCAAGCATTTTGGCATATGCAGAAAATAAATGATTTTTGTTCACACATTCACCAGACTTTGAGTTTAAAGGGTACTGCTTAAATGATAAAATAAAAAGAAAGTATCAATAGTTAAGATCAGTAGGCTTTATAATGAAAATATATTTATATATAATTTATATAATTAAATGTTAGTATTTATCATGTAACCAACATTTATATAACATTGAATACCCTAGAAGAAATTTCCAATTAAAAAAGCTAAAATGTTATGCGATTATATATTAGCATCTAATAAGTTGAAATCATTAAAATAGGCCTAAAATAGCTGATAAAATCAAAGTTATGATAACACATATCCCAGAACAATACAATAGCAATACTCTAGTTAAAATAATATTTTTAGTTTCCCATGACAAACCAACTAACTTTTAGTAAAATAAAGTAACTATCATAATAGCTATGCAAGGTCTGATCATTTAGACAAATGACATGTGTGGTTTTTTTAATTTACACTTATAGTTGCTCACAGGCTACAAAATATTAGTTTGTCAGAAGTATTACATCTATTTATATGAGAGTGTATTTATATCATATATGTATTATTTCTGCTATATCACTTACTTGTAGATAGAAAATCCAAGGTAGGGCTGAGGGAACGATTGAGTGGGTAAAGCACTTTCATCAAGCATAATGACAGAAGTTCAGATCCTCAGAAACTAATTAACAACTGTATGTGTGTATAGTGAGTAATATGTAACCCTAGTGTGTAAGGGTCTAGGCAAGAAGTATCTAGGTGATGCCTGCTGGCCATACTAGCAGAAATGCCAGCTCTACGTTTAGCAAGGACCATGCATCAATATCGAAGGAAGATAGTGAATATTAATTAAATTTAGGTCTCCACACACATACACAGGGACATGTGTATTATGTAGATCAGCACGCATTGGATAGTGTATATAATAACACACAGCAGAAATGTATACATACACAATATTAAAAAACAAAAAATACTGAGAAATTATAAAAGGTAAGAACAATTGAAATCTCCGCCTTTCTTTCCATCAGTTACTAGATAAAGGTTCTATTAAGACAATTAAGGTAGTCATTAATCTGATTAATAAGGGGGAAGGGCAGTTGAGATACCCTCTCCACTATTGTTTAGATACTTAGCTGTGGTCCTGGAAACCAGTCGTAGAGAGGAAGGAGCAAAGTGGCCAAGATCATGATGGAGACACCCACAGAAACAGTTGACCCGAGCAAGTGGGAGCTCACTGATTTTGAATTGACAGCTAGGGAACCTGCATAAGACCGAACTAGGCTCTCTGAATGCAGTGACAGTTGTGTGACTTAAGTTTGTGAGGCTACTCTCAGTAGAATCAGTATTTATCCCTAGTGCATTACCTGGTGCTTTGGATACTTTGGATTCCATTTCTGATGGAGGCATACTTGCTCAGTCTAGATACGCGGGGGGAAGGGGGGGCACTTCAATCCTGCCTCAAGTGATGTGGCAGACTTTGTGGACTCCATGGGAGGCCTCACCCTTTCTGAGGAGAAGATGGGGTATGGCGTGGTTGAAAGGTGGGGGGAGCAGGAGGCCTGGAGGGAGAGGAAACTGGGATTGGTATGTAAAATAAGACTGTTATAAAAATAATAAAAAAGTAATAAAAAACTGCTGAAAAAAACATATATTTTAATTCATAGGCATTTTTCTAGCTTTTTTTTCCTAAAAATTATAGTTGATATTAGTGAGAAAGCTCAAAACAGCTGACAGAGAAAACCTGCCATGTTTAGTTTCTGATGAATACAGTACACTGACTTCTGTGTGCAAAACCACCATTTGAAATGATTCTCTTGCCGTGTTTGATTATATATGTGTGTGTATGTGTGTGTTTCTGTATGTGTATATATATATATTCATATACACACATATATAAGGCTAAAATGGCAAAGTATCCATGTATTTTTAATCAAAAGGATTTATTTGGGGGCATAGATAACTTTTAAATGGAAAATAAAGAGCATACAATGTCCTAAAATTGTAGCCATGTTGCAAGGGAATAATACAACACAATAAGTATAGCCAGGGGAAGGATATTAAAACTTAAATAGTGAACTCTACATCTACAGTATCAACCTCCCCCCCATTATTCTGCCCCCTCAGGGAATATCCAAGTTTTGCCCACAGTAATTTAGAGGCACTGTTTCTGAAATAGAGGAGAAAGGTATCAATGGCCATAATTGAACCAATCTCTCAGCTCTCCATTGAGAGCATATTTGATTGGCATAATACAAAAATAGAATACACATTTAGAAAGAGACTTAAAGCTGCACATCAGATGAGGCCTAAATGGTTCACGAGATTGATGAGACAAAGTCTCTTCTACTGCAAGTCACTCTCTTGACTCCAGCTTACATTAAAGTGACTAATTCATTACCACAGAAAACTCTTTCAAAAAATGGTCTGCTAGATACCAGGTCTCTGAGGAAAACAACCTTTCAACTAATACACATGCATGCTTGTGTATGTGTCTCTGTGTGTGTGTGTGTGTGTGTGTGTGTGTACCAAAATCTTCCTTACTGAAACATCTACCCTATCTACCTTGTATTATTGCTATTCACAATATATTTAAGATAATTCTATTAATTAAGGTATTTTGTTCGGAGGGCTTTGACAAATGGTTGAATGTCTATGACAGTAGGGATTTCAGGAGAAATTGAATTTGAATAAAAACATTCTGTACCTGAAAAACTAAAATTGAGAATAACTCTGCCACTGGGATTGGGTTTCATTTCTTTGGTACTCTAGATCCAACTTTCCCCTTGCAAGATTAAATCTTCATCTACAGATCTTATTGCACAGTTTAAGCCCTAAAAGTAAAATAGATGATCTACAAACAAATCCCAGGTTTAGGTGTCAATATCACAGCCTTTCTGCGGTGCTCCCTTTTGGTTTTTGTTTGTTTGTTTTGTTTTGTCTTTTTTCAACTTCAGTAGTATGAATGTCCTTACCCTTCTTAGTGGAGACAGTAGATGTCTGAAAGATGTGACACAGACCCTGGGAAATGAGTTTGAGAGCAATCATACTTTTGCTCATGGAGTGAAACTGTGCAAATAATAATCTGCTACATGCCTCCATTGTTAAGTTGAAAGGAAAATATTATAGTTTAAGTCATGCTCAGTAACTAGCTAGGAAAATTATTATTACATAAAACCAAAAATATTGAATTAGAAATCATGGAAAGTGCTTTATTTTTCTGGACTTCAATGATTGTTTTATGCTTGTTTGTAAGCTGAGATGAGCCAATGTTCTCTTTCACATGCCTACATCTAAGGAAGAAGGAAGGAAGGAAGGAAGGAAGAAAGATATTAAAATTTTCAAAGAATTAGTGAGATGATACAGTAAATAATACAATGAATGTCATTCAGTTATGTAGCTCAAGATAGCCCCCATGGATTTTATTTAGTTTCTGTCTCATTAAATATTACAGCAATTAAACATTTTAAGAAAGAAAACTTGAAAATATTTTATTCAACATCGAAATCAAAGGCAGTCCAAATTAATTATGTGCAATGTTTGCCTCGAAAAGTTTCCCACATGGAGATGAATTAATTGGTACAAATACCTGGAGGAGATGGAAAGTGAGAGTGAAAATTCATTGACGGGCATGCTGAAGAAAAACAATCAAAGAAACCTCTTCTGTGATTGGCCACTCAACTATGCCACTGTAGAAGTAATAGTAACTACCTTAAGCAGCCTCCAGTCAGCTGTCATACATAATTCCCTCGATTTGCACGCATGTTAAAGTAAGCTAAAGTTGTGATTACATTCTGTAAATACACAAACAAAAAAGAAAACTTCCTATCAAAATTATAAATATACTGCCAGAGGAGCAGCAGGTGGCACTTGAGTTTCAGGAGTTTGGGCCACCAGTATACAAAACACTGATGGTTGAATCCAGGATAGGCAAGGCTCTGAGGACTTTGGCTCCAGAATATCTTTTATATCTTTTGCTACTGTTATGCCTTTACATGTTTGCCTGCTTTGTGTTTGTGTGTATGTTGGGGGTGTGGGTGTGGCCTGGTGTTAATGGGTGTGGGGAGTTCCCTACTGTTTTTAATATAGTGTGACTATCTCATGGAAATAACCCATACTACTGGAAATTTTCCTTGTGGATTATTATGAAGATGATTTCCTCTTAAATTGTACTGCTTAATTGAAGTAATGATTGTATACAGTAATAGTGTTAATTTAAATAGAATTTTGATGATTAAGGGTTTTTACAAATGTAGTTAGGGCCCTCAACTTGTCAACTTAACAAAAATCTAGCATCGTATAGTGGACAAGCCTCTGAGAGTGCCTATAAAAGACTGTGTGATTTTTTTTTTTAATGCAGGTGGAAACACCTGTCCATAGTGGGTGGTTCTGTTTCACTACTGCAATCATCTTCAACTGTGTAAGTGAAAAGAGAGAGCTGAGTATCAACATACTACTGTTCATTGCTTGCTGTGTAAGTCTCTCTCTCTCGCTCGCTCTTTCTCTCTCTCTCTCTCTCTCTCTCTCTCTCTGTGTCTTTCTGCCTGTCTGTCTCTGTCTCTGTCTCTCTCTCTCTGTCTCTCTCTCTCTCTCTGTCTTTCTGTCTGTCTCTGTCTCTGTCTCTGTCTGTGAGAGAGAGAGAGAGAGAGAGAGAGAGCCTTTCTTTCTACTCTCCCTTCTCCCTTACTTCCTCCTCCCCTGCTCCCACTTCAGATAGCAAATCTATTTCTCTACAGAAATGTTTAAGTGAATTTCTAAATGAAATCATACTAGGTCACTTCCTTCTCTTCCCTGTCAGCCTTCTAACCTCGTCCATGCCTCACTCCACTCCCTCTCAAACTGATGCCCTCTTTATTATTGTTGTTGTTACATGCATATGCATAAATAATAAATACAATCTTTTGAGTCCATTTGTATTGTGGCTTGTTACTGTGCGATTTGAGGGCTGTCTGGCTAATTTGTATTGGAGAACCAATTAGGGAGTTCGTCCCTGGGAGAAGCAAATTCTCTCTATGTGTGCAGTCAATAATTGCATGTTGTATTTCGTCAAAGCTAGGACCCCGTGAGACTGCCCATTTCTGCATTAGCATGCGTATTGATATTTTCATTCATCAAGTCTTGGTTAGGTAGCTATTGTGTTGTAATATGTGTAAATTTTCTTGTCATTTCTAGGAGATGGAATCCCAGTGTTATTCCTTGGTGAGTTGTAACATAACAACCTCAACTTCCTGGTGCTGTGACTTCTGTGCAATGCTAGACATTATCTGGAACTTGTAATCAAAATAACATCTTTTCCTAAGTTGCTTTTCTGAGAGTGTTTTATTATAACAGGATAAGAAAATAAGGTAATGATGCTTTCTTAATGACAGTAAAACTTTTATTAAGCTCTTAATATTACAAAAACTCAGACATTAGCAGTTTCTAATTCAAGGAAACTAATTCATTTATAGAATAAATTTTTAAAAAATATTATATATAAATCAGGTGCATTTGTGTTGATGGATAATTGCACATAAGTGTAAGTGCCCAGGAAGTCAGAAGAAAGTCAATAGATGTCTTCCAACTGGAGTTATAGGTGGTTATGAGCTAGCCATCTTAGTGCTTAGAAATGAACTCTGATCCTTGGAAAAAGAAATGTATGCTTTTAATCTCTGGGACATTATTCAAACCCCAGGGGCTGAAATTTAAAAATAAGGTATTCTTTTAATTAAAAAAATGAGTATTTCAAGCCAAAAAAGTAAGCCTACATATATCAACACAAATCAAATGATTACTGCATAATCTTAATATGTTGGTCTTGCTGATAAAGAACATTGAGGACTAAGATTAGTTTGTTCCATAATAATGAACATTCTTGGGGAATCAGAAAAAAGAAGAAACCAGAAAAAGATGTCATAAAAATGAACAGCTAATAAGGCATGGGGATGTATGTCAGTAATCCCAAGCACTGGGAATGCAGAGAGAGGAGGATTGTAAATTAAAGGTCAGCCTGAATTTATTAGCTAGCATCTATTTCAAGAGAAAACAATCCATAAAACAACCCAAAGGATAAATTGTTAATTAACAAAATCATCTTTATAGTTAAGGATGAAACTGGAGTATGGAAATTTACAGCATACTTTCATTTACCTTAATAATATACTGTAGTTTTAAAATAAACAAACTAGTGTTTGCAATTCAACTTAACTTGATTGATAAGAAAATTTAGGTTACTGTATTGAACTTTATGTGAGATTCATCTGAAAGTTCTGATCATCACACAGTTTGGCAGAATAATCTACTGACCAAAAAAATGTAAATTATAAGCTTTTTATTGAAGAACAGTAATACAAATGTGGCCTCATGTTTTGGTAATAAGAAGTACTCAGTCATTTTAATTATTTAAATAAATGAGTGTACAGAATCTTAAGATACCTATTAAGTATACATTACATTTCAAGAAAATACTACATATATAAAAATGGTGTAAATGATGTATTAATTTGTTTTCATTAAGGTTTTTATATTTACTACTTTTTAAGAAATGACTTAACAGTACATTGTTTGCTTGCCCAACCATGTTAATGGAGCAGATGGGCAGAAGCTATTAAGTAAAAATTAGATGTGGTTGTGACTGTGAGGTGTGCCATAATTTGAATTTAGTAAAATTATCCTCTTATGTTGAAACTTATTGTGATTATTAAAAACCTTTGAAGTTGCTATTCTCATAGCATACCAGATTTTTTTGCTCTGTACTGTCATGGTTTCCAGTATAGGTGTCCTTATTTTTTGAGTTAAATATATTTTACTTAGTCTTATTTCAAGGAAACAATTAATTAACATGATAGAATAAAATATTTTATATGAGCATATAAAAATCTGTGAATTGAGGCACATAGAGATTTAAATTCCTGGGGTACATATGTGATACCCCAAAAGGAAAAAATGAAGAAAAACAGCATGGTCCTGGGGCAGTAAAATGATCTTAGGTAGGAAAGCACTGAGAAGGTCAAACATGTGATTTCACAAAGATGACAGAAAAGTCACAAGAGCCTTCTGTTGATAGGCAGGGTATTTGACTTTATGCACCACTACTTTCTGAATGCGGTGAGGGGAAAATATGTAGTATATGGGACTGAAACCATGGATGCAGCTGCTATCAAGTCAAAACACCATTCAATGCTTTGCATACCAAGTCAATCCAGTCTATGATCGGACTTATTCTTTTACAGAAATTTCTTTAAATACTGATTCCACTGTTCCTAATGAGTCATCAAGAGAAAGTGAAGAAACTTCATATATTTAAATCATTATGTACATATAAATATATAATATTATATACCTATATAGATGACATGTGAATATACAGTCTAATTTATAATAAATACATTTTAGAATCCTATTTGGTACTTTTATCACCAGTGTCTGGGGAACCCACTAATGATTTTTTTTTTTACTCCAAACATCCTGTAAATAAGATTAAACCACTTCTTCAGAGCTTACTTCCAAGACTGTCTTACCAAAGGAGTGTGTTGATTAAACGGTCTCAAATTTGTTCTTTCTAAGTAGATGTGTATACGTTTGCAAGATGTATATATATCTGCTATGGGGTATTTTGCCACTATGCTCATGCTTGAGTAGCCTAAAGCATTCAGTGTCTAGTTCTATCATGCTCCACATTATTCCCTTGAGATGGGATAGGCTGGCAGCCAGAAAGGCCCAATAATCATTCTGTTTTTCCTACTGACCCAAGTACACAGACTGCAAAAGCATGAGGGCATTTGGGATTTGAACTCAGGTCCTTATGCTTGTAAAGCAAGTCTTACTACTCACTGAATGACATCCCCAGAACAAACTTTCCCATTTTTTAATTGCACATGGTGAGGGAGGTCCTTCTGTATATGTGTTGCTTTTGTTGGTAAATGAATAGAGAAGCTGCTTTCTCCAGTGGGTTAGTATAATAGAGCTATGTGGGGAAAACTAAACTGAATGCTGGGAGAAAGAAGGCAGAGTCAGTGAAACACTGTGGAGCCACCAGAGGAGAAAGACATGAGCTGCCATCTGGAATCTTGCCAGTAGGCCACATGCCTTGTGATAAAATATAAAATAATAAATATGAGTTAATTTAATATGTAAAAGCAGGCTAGGAATACACTAGAGTCATTGACCAAGCAGTGTTTTAAATAAAATAGTTTCTCGACCAAATAATGGAAAAGGAAAATTTCATTTATTTGCAAAATGAAGTACTACACAGCAGAAAAATAATGACATCTTGAAATTCGCAGGCAAATAGATGGAACTAGAAAACATCATATTGAGTGAGGTAACCCAGACCCAGAAAGACAATTATCATATGTACTCATTCACAAGTGGTTTTTAAAAATAAAACAGAGAAAACCAGTACACAAATCACAATTCCAGAGACCCTAGATGCTAAGAGAGACATACATGGATCTAATCTTCATGGGAAGTAGAAAAAGAAAAGATCTCCTGAGTAAATTGGGAGCATTGGGAGGGTTGAAGGGGGGGAGAGACAGTGAGGAGAGCAGAGAATAATGTAGAGCTCAATAAAAATCAATAAAAAGTAATTATTGTTGAAGATAAACTTTAGCATATTATCCGGCCATAGTTCTGTGTCTACCTCTATAGTGCACACCACCGAGGTTGACTGTCATCCAAATAATTCCTTTACCAAAAGGGCTAGAATTATACACATCTATGGTTCATACTGACTTCTTCATTGACAAATGAAAGTTACAAGAAAATAAAAACCCTTACTTTAATAGTTGTGAAACATTCAACATTCTATGTAAATTGAAACTTGAGATCTATGTTGAAGTCTTTTTTCAGTAAACAAAGAAAGCAAATGCTAATTATGAGCTTGATATGGTTTATAATCACAATAATGAAACAAAGAAGTTCAGAGCAAGGAGGTACATTTAAGATATTTATTCAGTCTATTTAATGAATAAATGAGAATTCTCAAAACCAGAAAGAACAATGATTTCAAAAATTAAGAAATTAATAATGGTTAAACATTGATCACCACAAGAACTAATTAAAGTAGTTATAAATTGAAAATGACAAACCATCCTACCACGTTTTGAAGAGAAACAATTTAACTCCACACTGATTATTTTAGGAACCCTAATAGGAAGACAGCATGATTCCATTCACTAGACTTATGCATACTAGACTAAAAATACCTAAAGTCAATGCAACTAGCTCGAGAAAAATTAAAAGAGAAGGTCATTCCAAACCGTAGCCATAATTCTTCTATGTGTTCCTATAATAAAATAAAAGAGTATATTGATTTATCAGTCCATGATAAAATTTTAAAAAATCATTACAAATTTACTTGCCTTTAAACAAGGAATTGAGTGATATAGTCTCACGTTGGAGCTCCATTTGTGTGTGCAGATGATGGACAAAATCATCCATCATCTACAAGTAGCCCTCCTGCAATTGATGTAGGAGGGTCATCAGTCTATGTGTTACTTTCATTGGTTAATAAAGAAACCGCCTTGGCCCCTTTGATAGGCCAGCCCTTAGGTGGGTGGAGTAGACAGAACA
>LOEQ01006062.1:54807-73584 GCA_001685075.1 Bramus lutescens
CCGTGTGGGAGCTGGGCGGGATGAAAAGCAGGGCCTGCTCCCCTCATTACTACATGCAATGTTGTAGAGATATTATAATATTATTTTGTGGAAAGATGAGTGTTCTCTTAACAAAACTGTCAGTTGCTAGCATGGGGAGCCTGAAGCCCCACACTGAATAGGAAAGGTATACACTGTTAAATTCTTAGAAGACAATTTTACTTTGAAAAGGCACACTTGCAATTCACCTTTCTAAGAGAGCAGCCATCATCCCTTACTCAATCATCCAGCAGAGAATGAAGTAGTCCTTTCAATGAACTGTACCCGAGCAATTAGCAATCAAATATGCCATAACCATTAGTTTGAAATACTCTCTGCAATTTATCATTTCTCTAAATTTTCTGAGACAGAAATCTGTTCTTCCAGACTAACTGCCCTTCCACCTTATAAATAAACTAAGAATGAAAGGGAACAGATTAAGAAAAATGGTGACTAGACTTTCAACCTATGAAAATATATAGCTCTATCTGGCAACTACAAATCATAGTTCAGGACAAGATATCAAAAAGCCTGTTTTATTATTTTGTATACACAAGATTCCATTTTTCTTCACCAAGCATAAATCAAAAAATCCTATCTTGAAAATAATAGATGGCCACAAGGGAAAAGCACATCATTTGATCAGTTTGGGGCAAAAACATAAGATGAGAAAGGAGGTCTGAGTGTAAATCATGTAATTCATTCCCTTTAAAATGTTCTCTCCTAACATTATTGTTTGAAGAATATTTATAGTTTCTATTTTTTAGTTCGTATTGCTAAAAAAAAAACACCTTTTCAAGAATTAGTGACAACAGCACTATTAGACCAACTGCATGTGACATTGGAAACAATGCTTTATACTTGATATAAATGTGTTTCCTAGAGAAAGGGTGACAAAGGCAAGCAAGGCCCTGAGAATTCCTTGACATACAGAAGTAACTGTACACAAAACAATTGCAGAGATTATGTGTATTACCCAAAGTAATCCGTTTTCCTTCAATATCGTCATTTCTCGGCACAGCACGAGATGAAGAAAAGAAGCAATGTATTGAAGAACGAAGTGTGGAAACCTACTGCGGAGGGGACCTGAAAGGAACTAAATATATTTGTGGCAGAATTAATTCCAACACCCAAGAGGAAGCTGCTAATGCGTTAGAGTGAGCTGTCAAGTGAAACGGGAAATTTTTTCCATGCATTTTCTAATGAGTTTTAATACACCCCCAGTATTTATTTTAAGACATTCTGCTTGTCAAGGTAGATAATTGACTAGGTGGAAAAAAAATAGCTCTACTCCAATTCAAAATATTAATAAATAGTCCACTTCAAATACAATTCCCATTATCCTGAAGGCACCTCATTAGTTTCTTTTTAAAGACGACTAAAATAAGGGAGCCCAGTGCAGGGCGGTGGCAGTGTTAGACCTTTTGCTGTCATTCTCATTCACGATTCACATTTATAGTGTCTCTTATTCTAGGATCCAAATATCAGATGTCTCAAAGTATACAGAGGCTTCACAATCAGTGAGACTTATCTCAGTTCATAGGTCGCATGCCCATGGGCTTTAGCAATGCTATCAGGTCAGTGTTTGTAAAATCTCTGTCGCTGATGATATTACATAAGGTTTTTTAAAAGTTTTTCTTAGGACAGTTAAAGATAAAATCCAGGAAAACATGTATCCCGACTTTGGACAAATTTAATTTAAATCAAACCACCTAAAACAATCTAAGTTATTAGTTAAGGATATTCAATGCTATTTAATTTCCATCAAAAGTTTAATGAGTGTTATCAAAAGTATATATTATTTACCTTGACTCATTGCCATATTAGTTTACTCTAGAAGGTTAACAATTTTTTTAAAGTGTTTGCTATTTAACATATTGACCTTATAAGAAAATTCAAAAGCATAATTTGATAGTACAATGCTATATTTAATTGTAGTTTATAGCTGAAAATATAGTGAGAATTTAAATAAGCTCAACAAAGAATTTTTAAATATCCTTTTATTATTTAATTTTCACATATTTCTTTTCCAAGCACAAATGTTGAATTTCTCTATTGTATATCTGCTAATGATGCTTCAATTGGAGTATAGACAGTCCATTAACATCTAATCAATTTAGGGCAATTTAAAAATAATTATTATGCTTAAATAATACCTATGAATTCATGATAGTATTCATTTCCATCTGACTCAATTTTAAAATACTTGCACAATCAAAATCTAATTATTGCTATATATGAAATATTTCTAAAATTCCTTCTAGTAACTCTTGCTGTTTCTCACATTAAAAAGTCTGCATGCTCAGAACGTGAGAGCAGATAAAAGAATGAAACCTGGTATAATTTTTTTTCCTTTTCTTATTGATTTTTGTTGAGCTCTACATTTTTCTCTGGTCCCCTCCCTGCCTCTCTGCTCCCCACTTAAACCTTCCCCCAAAGTCGCCATGCTCCCGATATACTCAGGAAATCTTGTCTTTTTCTATTTTCTACTTCCTGTGTAGATTAGATCTATGTAAGTCTTTCTTAGTGTCCTCATTGTTGTCTAAATTCTCTGGGATTGTGGTTTGTAGGCTGGTTTTCTTTGTTTTATGTTTTAATAACACATATGAGTGAGTACGCATGATAATGGTGTTTCTGTGTCTGGGTTACCTCACTCAAAATAGAGTTTTCTAGCTCCATCCATTTTTCTGCAAAATTCAAGACGTCATTATTTTTTTCTGCTATGTAGTACTCCTTTTTGTAAATATACCACATTTTCCTTATCCATTCCTCAGTTGAGGGGCATTTAAGTTGTTTCCAGGTTCTGGCTATGACAAACAAAGCTGCTATCAACATAGTTGAGCACATGTCCTTATGGCACAATTGAGCATCTTTTGAAATATTTTCATTGGATTTTAGCTCTCATAATAACTAGAAACATTTCTAAAGTGGGGGTAGAAAGATTGCAAAAGCCAAGGGATCAGAAAGTTTGCTGTGAAATTGTGTCTTCTAGTAAACATCTCACCAATATAATTACATAAACATGACATGAACATTGACAACAATAAAGGCATGCCAATGTCCTTGCGGGTATGACTGTGAGGCCTCAACCCTACACAAAGAAGTAGAAGTAACTAAAATATACTTAGAATGGGATAAAAAGTCTCAATAGAATGCTGTTATGTATCTAATACCAAATGGTCATCCTTGGAAAACGTACATGCATTTAATGTTACCCAGGTTGGGTAGGTAGTATTTAGGAATATATATATATATATATGCATACATATATGTATAAACATATTTGAATGTAAAAAAAACTTTAATTAAAATACAGGCCATGAATATGTAGGAGAGCAATGAGGAGTACATGGGAGGATTTGAAGGGAAGAAAAGGAAGAGGTGATGAAGAAATTACACTATAATCTTAGAAAGAAAAAAGAGAAAAATGGAAGGAAAATCAAGATTTTGGAGAATACACAAATGATGAGGTTTCTCCAATGAAAAGAAATTCCTTCATGATGCCTATTTATTTTCAACCTATGAGAATCTGGACAAGGGTCCTACACAGGCTGAGGTCCTTCACTTCTTTCACTATAGAAGGCAGTAGTGAAAATAATTGCTGTAGGACAACTGTATCCAGCCCCCTTGGTATTTTTATCAAAATGTAGCAGATTCTTGTATTTGTAAGCAAGCAAACATATTTTCTCAAATATTGGACACTGAAATAAGAACAATTAGAGACAATGTAACACATGCTGATAACAGCATAAGTGCAAATGACAAAATGCTATTCAATCTTAGAAATCTGTTTCTATATTAAAATAGTAATTCTTGTTAAACTTTACATTGGTATGGTGCTTTAATATGGTCAGTAATTTTAATTTACATAAGACTGAATATGGTGTAAGTGTGTGTTTAAATGTGAAGGCTGTATGTATATTACCATGACAAACATGTGCAAAACAGCCAAGCCTTTCAGGAAGTTATAACTTTTCTACTAGTGATTATCCTCAAATGACTTTCTCTGCGGCAGCGTAATATTTTTTTCCACTGCAAATTTGGTATTTTGATTTTACCAAATATTTTCTTGGAGTTGACAAGTTAATGAGTTTATTCATAATTTGTGTACTCATATAAGTTGTTGACAGTGTTTGAATTTTATCTGTTTATGAAATGAAATCTGTCAATATATTCTATTCATTTATACCATTTCCCAATAAGGAATTTCAGGAATTAACAGTACCAGAGATTTTCAACCACAGTTGCAAATTAAAACTACATACATGTTTTTAAAACCTGATTCTAAAAATTACCCTGGACCTATTTATTATGAAACTCTCCAAATATCTATCACCTTTTCATACTGGCTTTAAAATTTTTATGGGTAATAATTAGAAGCTAGTATTTAAAACTTAACACCTAAGCATTGTACTTACTTTACTTAGAAACATAGAAATCTACAAATTATGCAAAAATCACATCGATTGGATATTCAACTTTTGCAACACATTGAATAATATGTTTTATGGTTATAAAGGTTATAAAGTATATTAGTCACGTCATGTTTGAATATACATATACATAAAATGATGCTATGAAGTGTAAACATTGAAGTCTAATGAACTCAAAGCAATGTTGATAACTATTTTTTGTGATTTTACAATTTCAGTTAACAAAATTGGAAAGTAATTAAATTAATCAATTATTGATTAAGCAAATCTCTCATATTCTCTTTTACAACAGGGCATACCACAAATGTTATCTCACTTAATTCTCACACTACTGTGCAGCCTTTAGGTGAAAACATACACTGTTTCTTTGTGTCAAGCAAGTTCTCCTAAGTGGCAGGATTGAATATTATTACTAGTTATATCTGTATCTTAAAGCCACAACTTTAATTCTTTTATCTTTCTGTATCTGTGAAACATTATCAAATATGTAACTTAATATTCAATATAAATAAAATATTCATCATGAGCATTACTCTTAGCAATTACAAATGAAAATAGGAAATGTGGTGATTTGAGTAAACTGCCCCGCCCCATACACTCACATATTTGAACGCTTGATCCCCAGTTGGTGTCACTGGCTGGGGAGGCTGAGGGAGCGTGGCACTGCTGGAGGAAGTATATCTCTAGATGTAGACTTTGAGAGCTTAGTGACTCATTATATTTTTAGTTTGTTGTCTTTCTTGTGCTGTGGTTTAGAAAAGATGAGAGACCACAGTATGCTTCTCTATACCTGCTGCCTTCTGCCATGCTGTCTCTGTAAATATAATTCTAATCGTCTGGAAAGTTGGACCCTACAAACTCTTTCTTATATACGTTGCCTTGGTTATGAAGTGTTATTAACAGCAACAGAAACAATAACTTGCAGCAGATATAATCTAATTCAAACTATGCCCTTTATTTAAAGACAAGAATCCAAGGTGCCTTCTAACGTACTTAAAATTTGGTCATTAGTTCTATATAGTAGAATATTGATTGTAAGACTATGAAGTCTCATTCCTCCAAACATGAAGAAGGACGCTTAAAAGAAATTCCACGCTAGCTCAGAAACTCTCTCATAATGTGTTCCTTTCTTTTTAATGAATCAATACTACAATTGATTAACAGATTATCCTACTTAAAAATATTATCTTGAAATGGTGAAGGCTT
This sequence comes from Bramus lutescens, assembly GCA_001685075.1. Lineage (NCBI taxonomy): Eukaryota > Metazoa > Chordata > Mammalia > Rodentia > Cricetidae > Bramus > Bramus lutescens. The sequence goes on from LOEQ01006062.1 coordinate 60,465, forward strand.
CAGAAGATATTTAGGGAAGAGAATGTTAGATACACACTCTGGAGCTATCACTTGGAGAATAACTAATTTTCTAAAATTACCCTAGATGCTTAATTTTTAAGTTCAGATTGACAGGGTTGTGTTTAAATTCACAAGGAAGTAAAGGGCACCCATATGGTCTTTTACTTCCTAAACTGACAAAATTGTTTAATTTTAAAGAAGTATACAATAAAACTACAGAGTGATATTCTCACATTATCATGTATACTTGTTGCCTAGAGCTCCAGATAATACATAATAACTACATGGGAAGAGGGCACAGTGCCCAGGTAATAAGCATTCAGAGAATGAGAGGAGCAGTCATGGGGGACTCTAGAAATCACATTGCTAAGCATAAATAACGTCACCAGTTGCATACATTAGCATTCATTTACATATGTCTCTTACATAGAAAAATAAACCTATGAATAGGATTCAAACACATATCTGTAGTGCAAGACGTGACAGCATGTTGTCACAGTGGACGGACAGAGAATGTCATGAAGAAAATAATTCATGACATACATCAGATTCTTAAAATCTGTTACAAAAGCTCAATAATGGACATACTGGCAAAATATGCATATAAAATATGTAAGAGAATCCTCAGTTGAATTTCAAATGAAAGCACTTAGTGCTTCCAAGCTTTTAATAAATCCTATTTGATGAAACCCACTTTCTAATAATGTGGAAGATGATGGGGGAAAAATAAGGCATGCATGTAATTTGATTTTATTAACTTGATATGTCTGAAAACAGATTTCTCAGGACTTAGAAAAGAAAGTTTCCGAGAGCTTTATTGGAATAAAAAGCACGCCACATGAGTAGTTCTGTGTCCTTGATCCATGCATGGTGATGAAGCCCTACAGTATATTGTCACATTAGTTTTTATAGTTCTGGAAACAGTCAATTGAACTATCAGTCTTAAGAGCATACAGTCCTTTTTCATTAAGAGGAATCTCCAGTTTCTCTATTAGCTTTCAAGTTCATTATTTCAAGTAGAAAAGCAGTGAGAGAAAATGAACAGCCTGATTGTCCTATGGAGTCATGGCAGAGGTAGAGTAAATGGCTCCATCAAACTCAGTAGTTTAAAACACTTTCAATGCATTAGGGACAAAATGAAAATCCATTCAGAACTTGGTATTAAGTACATTAAACATTATTTTTATGGGCCCCTTCCACTGTTTGCTGAGATATTTGTAATCATTGTTCACAGCAGTGAAGCCTCTTAGAAACTTAATAAATATTTCTTTCTCACCATCTGAAGAGACTTGAGGCTATTTACTCAAATACATGAAGCATCACAAAGAACATGGTTTTGTGGTTTTAAGCAAGTATCATTTTTCATCATGAGTTCTTATACATCCTTCATCAGTCAAAATCCACATCTGTATATTTGGTTGCCAAATAGTCATGGTAGTTCCTCTGGCTGGTTTTAACCAATAACCTTCCAGGATTTCAAAACATGATTTAGGAACAAAAGATCACATTTCTCTTTTTCACATACCACCAGCCAATTCTAATAACTTCGTAACTCGTTGTACTAAGTCCAGGATTGCCACCCTTTTATTCCCTATTACATAATTCATAAGATTAACCTACTTAACAATAATACTCTGGCTCACCTTCCCAATGTCCTTGCTTATCCCTAGCTGCTGGTGGGATTAAGTACAAAATGTCTAAGCTTTAAAACCATATCCTCCATCCTCCAGACATATCTTTAGAATTATTTCTCAGTTTATTGAAGTCACAATGTACTATAGGCCTTCTGTTTCCCTCTTCCATTTTCTGAAACCATTCCTAATAATTAGAAGGCTTCTTGTATCTTTACCCATTCAAATAATAGACAATGATCTTGCCAATTTTAAATGCCAGCTTTCCATTATCTACCCAAACCAATTTTCCTAATCTTCAGTTTGACAACTTCTTAAACCTTAAGGCAATAGTTCCCAGTATTTTCATAAAGTCAAAATTCATGTAGCCTTGGTTGAACTCTTATTCCTATGTAAATGAAAATAATCCTGAATTTCTGACCCTCCTAGCTCAATCTCCCAGTGCTAGGATTCTGCACTACCCACTCAGCCATTGTTTCTAATTAAAGAATGTTTACTCTATGTCTCTTACACACACGTGGGTCTTGCTAATGTCGATGACAAATACATGTGAAATGACCTTTTACTGTCAATAGTAAGCACGGTAACCAGACAAAGCATTTTGAAATTACTTAGCTTTTTTAACAGAAGAAATATCACAGAAGGTTCACTGCAATCATAAGGACTACAGGAATCTGTTCTGTTAAAATAAGAAATTCAATTAACTAAAAACATTTCCATCTGAACAGAGACCTCAGAATTTGATTGGCTGTACCGAATCAACATGAGGGTGGCAGCCATTCCAGATGGTAAAGGCATATTTATAAAAAGTTTTACATAGTCAGAGAACTTCAGTGTAAGGAAGGACGTTTAAGTTCATAGACTTTAAGCCAATACTTGAATCATTTATTTTTCAAACAATTAAATAATCTCAAACTACCCTGAGTTTTCTCTTCACACTAGTAACTTCCACTTATGAAACTGACCTTTCATTTGATGGATAGATCTAATTTCCATATTCTGTTTCCTTGTAAATTATGCTGGTATTCGTTTCCCCAATATCATCCTACATCTTATTAAATCACTTGTGTTTTTTATAATAGCAGTCCAAGGTTTGAAGGCTGTGGTCTGTTCTTCGATCGTTTTCTCCTAACTAAATATTTTCAATACTTCCAGTTAATTTTCTTTTTTCAACTTCCTGAATGCGCTTTCCAATTCATCAAAGTGATTTTTCAAAACACTCAGAGAGAGATGTGCATCTCAGGGAACAAAACAGAAATCAGTTTGACTCATTTGGTGAAACGATACTACATGCCTATTCATCGTTCATTGCCATTGTACTTTTATTGTCTTACGATTAAGTTAACCATCTCCACGTAATAACATAGAATTTTGGCTTTAGCTCTAAAATTGTAGCAGGCTTTATATGTAGTAAATTATTTTTCACAAGATTGAAAAGTATTTATTGTACATTAGACATGGTTAACTCTTTGTGTTATCTCCCTGGGAAACCCTACACACTACAGCTTATCTGCAGGATTGTGAAGCAGGATTTTTTTTTCCATCACAAGGTGCCAGGCCTTTCACACTAAGAAAAGTTTCTTTTTTCCTTTTATTATTCAGAGCCAAACGAGCTATTCTAAGTGGTGCCAAGGACACTTACTGTAGCTATTTAGTGAAATTAGAACAAACAAGAAAAATTGTCACCACTTATAATACAGCACTAATTCATTTTTCATGCTGGAAAAATGTAATTATATGGTTTCAGTAATATAAAAGACATTGCTGTATGTACTTAACATAAACATTTTGCAAATTTAAACTAATTGAAATATATGGTTAAAAGTAGAATGGCATTTAAATTACAAGTTATGTGAATTAGAAATTCAAGAGAACGATTGAAAAAAATCCATATTGTTTACTTCAAGGGCAGAAATGCTTAACATAAAAAAGAACTTTTCTGTTGTTTCAAGTTATGAATTGATTTCCAATTGGAGTAAAGTAACAGTGAGTTAAAACAACTTTATACAAAATAAGAACTCCAGTTAGGTTAGCCACTGAATATCAGGAGTGTGGGATATTTTGGCAGAATATGAACCTGAATAACTAAAATCAACAATCTTCCCCCGTTGACTTAGAATTGTCCGATTTAATTTTCTCTGGCAAACATTTACAGAAACCCTGCATACCATCTACAATAGATTGTTATTTTGAAATAGAATAAGAATTTAGATTTAAGCCAGTCATTGGTGAACTTTGAGGAACAGTTGGGAGTTGGACACATACCTTTGCCCCTTCCATATTACTGGAGATTTCAGTTCATGTGTAAGCTTATCGTAATCTGAATGAGAGAAATATTTTCAATCTTACTAAATAATAATAATAAGTTATTTTTACTGGTATAGGATTTGATGAAATTTGAGTTATCATAGTTCTGTAACTTGTGTTAACCATCATAGGCTCAGCATGGAACACAGATAAACTGAAGATCCAGATTGAATTTATCTATTCCAATTACATTCAGATTTCTACAAAACTTAGGCTCCCAAGTTCAATTTAATTTTGTCAGGGAAAGTAAATGATGCCCTTAAAGAAACAAACAAAAACCACTTCAATTGTAATATCTCAAGAAGTTTACACTCCAGTTATCTCACAGAAATAATACAATGTCTTTGCTTCCCCCATCCCAAACCATCTTCTTGTCCTGTCTTGATAAAGATGAGATCAAACAGAAGGAAATGGTTAGTATTATAAGAGAAATCATCACCAAAAATTATTGAAGTTTGTCTCAAGGAGAAATAGAGGGAGACATCTGGAAAGATGTGGAGGACACAGACATCTACATGAGTTCTGGGGAGGTTCAGAACTAATCAGGGGAAAGTCATATATCTATGCATACTTTAAGCATCTCATGGTATTGATACTACTGTGAGTAGTCTTCCTAAGCTACTAGGGAACCAACAGTTATATTTTCCTTCCACAGCCTGAGGTTTAGAGACTTACTCTTCACTACAGATACTTTATAATTAGTTTTGACCCTGATTAAAAAAAGATCTCCCTAAAATATTTTCATGGTTTGAAATATGGATAGAATAATAGTAGTGCTTTATTTCAGCCAAGTTACCTAAAGACAAGTACCCCGAGACAAACATTTAATATAATTGCGAGCTACAATTATATGGGGAAAAATCTCTGACACGTATCATTGAAGAATCTCAATAAGCATGTTGAATAAAATGCCTCTAGCCATGTTAAAAAAATGGGTGGCAGAGATTAACATGTGTTATGACAATTTTTCAAACCATATTTAGAGACACATAATGACCTTAATTTGATACACAGAAGGTCTTGTACAAAGTTTCTGAATGTCAGGGCATCTCAAGTGACAGATGAAAGCAGTACTCAAGCCAGTTTGAATTCCAGAAGTCTGGCAAGACTCCATATAAGCCTTGGAAATGGTTGTTGCTTTAAGCATAATGTGAACAGCCTGGCAAGCTTTTCAGTTATGCCTGGAGTAAATTTCTGTCAATCCTTGTATGCTCCCTACACCGCAACTAAACAGACATGAGAAAGAAGCACACCTTGTCACCTTGCACGTGTGCACCTGCAAATAATTAGCCTGAAGAATTCAGAACCCCTCCTCATTTCTCATCAGACAACCATTATATGTGATTGTTGTAATTTTTAGAAGAGTTTGAAAGAAGACTCAAATAGAACAATTACGCATAGTCCCCAAATTTAAATACATCATTATTAAGTTGACGTGTATGAATGCATGTATACTTTCTGATACCATTTTGCTTAGTTACATTGAAAAACTGTGATTAGCTAGATAATTAAATTCTAGAAATGTCTCAGCTAAAATCATATCTTTTTTTAAATGTTCTGACCTATCACTTGATTTCTGGACCAGTCCTTTAATTCTTTTTTATTTCTGTATTTCCGCAATTATGGAAATTCTCATACTACCTTCTTTGCCACTTGTTTGTAGTACTTAAAATGACAGAACACAAAAAATCACTCTGGATAAGATTGCTCATTCATTTTACTAATTCATGTTAAAACTCATACATTAGATGCTTTTAATTTAAATTAATTTTTGAAATCGTGTTCATTTTCCAGTTTCAGCACTCCTGATATATATGCATGCATGTGTGCATGTATGTATGTGGCACCATTATGTATTCTGCATTTTCAGCACTGCATTGATGGATTCCTGTTTATTTAATTTATGGTACTTTCCTTGCTTGTAGATTAGATGTACTCAACCTATGGTCTACATGTGAGATAGAGATTTGTGTCAATAGCTTTGAAATATATGTTTTAACATCTTCTATTAGAAATTTGCAGCAAAATTTCCCAAGACTCTTTCAATAATATTTATATTTAAACTAATCATTTATTAAAAATAAACAATCAATTGAAGTTTAGGATTTAGGTGTTTTGCTGTAATGTGAAAACACAATAAAAGAAAATGAAAATTTTGAAGCACATATATTCTGGAAGCTCTGTATATCTTCTATATGAATTATTTAACCTTAGAAACTTTTAAAACAATTGAATTCAATATCCCATTTTCATTTAATGACAACTCTGGTTAGCTTGATAAAGAGCATATGTTGCTATCAAATATCCATAATTTGAGTAGTTTGGTTTCTGATTATGATAACATATGATGTCCTACTCTATTGTTGAAGGTAGATTTAAAAGTAACATGGTAAGTATGGTCCAATGCATGTTTATTATACACATTGGAAACTCATTTTTCTCACTTTGGGATGAGATTTTTGAAACAGAAGATGATACAAGCTTAAGATGCTAAGGTGGAAAAGCAAAATTATGCTATAGAATAACACTCTCTAGTTGCATTTTTTGAATTGCATGAATACAGAAGAAGAAAAACTCATAATAAATCACTGAAAATTGTGCTACTGAAAAAGTTGGATGGGAAATTAATTATCTAGCTCACTTTCACCATATCATTAGTGTTGGGGAACAAATGAACATCACATCGCAAGGTGTTAATATGTATTTTTAAAAGCTGTTTCCTCTGATCTGAATATAGACTCTATATAGAATCTCAAAGAACACAGCAAAGCATCAAACATGAAGCCTGTGTACATTTGATCACTATTATCACCTCTCACATGATTATTGAAAGAATGATTTATACTCAGTGCTTTACTCTTTCCCCTACAGACTCTGGGACACTGACATATGGGTCCAGCTTTATACAACGTCTTACTTCTAAGGTCTGTGATGAGATATTTTAATAGCAAGCTGAATAAGTTTGCACCCATTGTCATAATCAAAATGATTCACTGTACACTCAAAAGTTGATCATTTCCTTTCCTTCAAAATTGATTTTATTCCATCCTCTTATTTTCGCTAAGACCAGGCAGTTTTCTCCATTTTTCCTCTAAGTATCCTTCAGAGCTCTGTACTTCGGCATGTTAAATTCACAGTCACTTTTCTTGTCTTTCGTCTCTGAAAACTTCCCTTACCGATAGTCTTTAATCCAACCCAAAGTAATCATTGCTGAATCTGCAATTTCTCTTTGTTTTATAGAACACACTTTGGGCCATGTTTCTGGCCAGCTCAGCTACCTCAAATACAACTCAACTTGCTATGGAATATGTGGTGCCTCAATGGCTGATGCTTCCTCATTCCACATATAAGTTCTCAAAATTATACAGGCTACAATTTCTGAAGAACATTTGTGATTTTCTGACTCATACTACAACAGTTGTCGCAATTCAAGTTCATTACAGGGTTGTGTTGTAACTCACTGGCAGAGGGCTTACTTATCCTTCGGCACAAATCTTAACTGTAGCATCAGTTAAACCGATTTCATTTCTAAAGCTTTATTTTTCCTATACTTTTATATTATTATCTAATAATATTTCTTTATTTCAGTGATGATTATTTTACTTTCACTCCTCTAGAACAAATGTTTTACCATGAAATTAAAGCTATGAAATTTTAGTCTTACTGAATTTCATAATTCTTGAATTGCAAACCTACGAAGCTTATCACAAATATTTCCACTCATTAGAATCTACCATAAAATACTTATGAGACTCGTACACTATGCTTCATACTGTTATGTCCTCACAGGGAAATAGAAATAAAAATCTATTTGTTTCCATAAGCTCTCAACTCATCATTTAAGGGACTCAAATTTGTCATGCTAAATTCTGAGAATGTTTGGAGAATCTGTAACCTGAGTGTACATATTACAAAATAAAAAGACACATTTGAAACTATATGCTAGATTTCTTAGATTGCCCATATATGTCCACAATATTTTAACCCCTTTTTTCCATCAACTATGATTCAGTATTTAAATCATGTTCAAATTTATCAACTATGTGAACCAAATCTTACTACCACAGTATCGTGTATTCCCTCATTAATAAATTAAAAACTGCTCCTCTGTGTGTCCTTTACAACTCAGCATGTTAATTCTGAGCTATTGGTCAGAATTATGTGTCATATTTTTGGTAATTTGAAAATGATAATTTCTGACTAATTTAAGCTAGTTTATAATGATGGGATGTAGTAATTCTAATAAATTATTACAGAAATATTTTGTATTCTCTGGCAGTTCCTAAGTCTTAGCTTTCTGCTGAGTCAGAACAACAGGTAGCTGTGACAAACATCTATGAGACATAAATATGTAATTTGATGAAACACTGTTGTGATTTCTAAAATAGTGTTTATTTTCAGTAAGTTGTATTGTTTGTTTTAAAACTATTTTCCATTAAAGTTTATTTTACATTTCTGTTTCTTAAAACAGCATCCATTTGGGAGTAAAATCTATACATGTCTATGGAAATTTTGAGATGATCATTAGCACATTCATGAATGAACCTTTAGAAGACTTCAAAGATTCAGGACTTAGTGCCACAATTACCAACACCATCATTAGGATTAAATTTCAGTTTCTATTCCATCACACAGGACACATAAAGCATCTCTTTCTAGGAATTGTGTTCTTTGCATGAACTATATACTAAAAGCAGCAGTTTTCAAGACCAAAAGTGTGAAGAAGAAGGGTTCAGAGAACACACTTTAATTACAGCAGAGCAAATTCAATCAGTGCCTTTGTTGACAAACAAAGAATGAAAGCTGTAGATTAAGCATAATATAACAGAAATTAAAAGGACATCATTGTAGGAAGACCATAACATACAAAGACACAAAATGTGGAGCATGGCAACATGTTGACTGATTTTAATTGTTGATTATCCTGATGTTCATTAAAAATCCTCAAAAATTTAATTTAATATATACTATATTATGAAAAATAACTTTGCAGAACCCTTGTATTTTTCTTTCTCAGCTATACATAACTATTTTACATACTTATAATTAATGCATATTAGGTCTTGGGGAAATTGTTATCTATTAGTGAAGTTCAGACATCATAATGAAATAAACATCCTAACCATAATTTACTATAATGTTTTTAAAATCTTATCTAATCCTTTCAAAATATTTTAGAGTAGTAACTTACTCAAGAGAATTAGCATAGCTAAAGTATAATAGCAAAAGTTATGGATTAATTTAATAATTTCTGTAATTATTTCTAATTGTTGAATACATGAGGAATTTTAAGGTATTATATTCAAATTGTGGCTCTTCACAAATGTATGCATTGATTTGATTTATTAGCTTATATATAGAGCAAGTTTGCATTCTTTTACTAATTAAAAGGTAAAACATAATTATAATTGTGTGTAGACAGTTTACACTTGAAAAGACATACCAACAGAAAAGATCAATGCCTATAATTGACCCCATGGGTATTTTTTTTTTTGCTGCTTTTTTGATTCCATGCCTAGGGTCACAATGAACTAATAGCTCAATCTCTTCAAACATAAAATAACTTCATAATAGATGTGAGAATATGACAGCTATGGATAAGTGAAGTTTTGGTTCAGTGAATCTTCATGTGTATTTTGGAATAATAGAGCACAAGATCCCATGGTTATTTAAACAAATATATAGCAAGGCATTTTTGAATCATCATGACAGAGAGTTAAGTGGCAATAATTAAATTTCTTTAAAAATAATTAGACCTCTGAGGAATGAGATTTCTGGAAAATTACTTGTTAGTTTACTAAAGCATACATAAACTATCACTTGTGATTAGCACATAGTTAATACATTTTTAATTAACATAACCATAACCACCTGTCCTGGCTTCTTCTTTCTTTGAACCTTCAATCGTTAGGGACAGTCAACTAAAAAAAGACAGTATTATATATTTCTTAGATGATTATTTAGAAATGCTTCTGAATAGTTCAATACAAAAATTACTCATGAGATTATTGACACATGCACTTTATTTAAATTATATGAACATTTTACCAGTATATGATTTTAAAGAGAAAAGATTAACCTTTCATGAAACCAAAAATATATCCCTTGCCTCTGATGAGACCTAGATATTTATTCACATATTCCTTTAGTAAACAACCTCTGAAACTGTATGTGCATTGATAAAAAATAATAAGGTCTTTGTAACTTCTCTACATATGTATGCTTTTATTTATAAAATATACACATATACTACCTTATTCATTCATCGGGATCACTCTGCTGCAAATTATAATCTCACTTGAATTTTGATGTGGAAAGATAAATAAAATAGGAAGTTGATATTTGTTTAACAGAAGAACTGATTGTCCACAGCCTATATTGCAGAATATCGCATACATAGCTTGTTTAAACAAGCTAGAGAAAATCTCATCCTATTTGTAAGTAGGGAATTTTGATCCCTGTTTTGATTTTTTTCAATAATATAACAAATATCTATTGCAAAATTGCTAGGTTATATACCAGGCGATGGTGGCACACTCCTTTAATCCCAGCACTTGGGAAGCAAAGGCAGGTGGGTATCTGTGAGTTAGAGGTCAGCCTGGTCTACAGAGTGAGTCACAGGACAGCTTCCAAAGCTACACAGAGAAACACTACTCAGAAAAGAAAACAAAAAAAAACAATTGCTAGGTTATTTCTTCAATCATGTTCCTATGAATTCTAAGACAAACAATATTCATCCCATGTAAATAATATATCAAGCTATGATATTTCTGCTAGTGTGCCTTTAGTAAAATTAATTTAATTGAAGTCAGGTATGAAAACACATAAATAAAAGATACAAAAATAATAAACAGCTTAAGAATCATCCACCAGTAATCCAGGTTAACAATGAGAAAGATGTGGCTATGTGGCATTTTTAGAACTAAATTTCAGGTATAGCATAGAGTCAAGGTGTCATTTGAGAAAGTGCCAGGTTCTGTGTGCACTAAGAACTATAATGAACTAAAAGATATTCTTTGTATGGCTTCACTTTTGAAGAGGTTTAAAAACGTATCAGATTTTTCATGCCAATTCATTCAGTGTCTGTTTTTTCTTTAACAAAATAGAGATACTAAGACTTGTTAATTTTTTAAAATGGGATAATCTGAACATTGATTCCAAGAATCTTCCCAAGAATTTCACTGATTTTCTTGGCAACTGCCTTTCTTGGAACCATCCCTGTATGATTGGTAAGTCTTTCCTAAAAGGTAAAATAATATGTAATATCATAGCTCAGAAAAGATTTGGCAGAAACTATAAAAAAGAAAAAATATCTTAGATTGAAAATATCCTCACCAGGGAGAGGTCACAATTTTAGAAAATGGATCTGCCAACCCTTGCAATTTCTTCTGGAATGTGTCCCTTTGCAATGGAGATCCTTCCAACTAACTTGAAATCCTTTGCCAAGACCAAGTTTCACCATTCAGTGTCCTAATAGATCATGATCAAAGAGGAATCCCTAACTCCCTTATTATTATTTAACCCTTATATCCCAATAGAATTCCTTTGGTGATTAATTCCATTTATCTCTGGGTAGATGCTTGTATTAACTAAATTTTCACTAGGAGAAAACACCACCAACCTCAACTCTACGGAATACAGAATCCTTTGAATCTGTCCATCTTGGGTTAAAGGTAAAATATATGTTGCTGAATGAGACAGATGAACAGAATTGTCAATCAAAAAGAGACTAAGAGAGCTATCAATCAACAATAGAATAAGACAGATTAGGTTATTGAAAGAGATAGAAACTTGACCATGCTCTGGTCATGCACAGTTGGCATAAATTAAGCAAAATTATGAACTGTTATGTGTTTGCTTTTCTAAGACATTACTACACAAAATAGTTTAGAAGCTGAGGTATATAAGATGACAAAAAGTTATGAAGAAAATACTCTGGTTATTTGTAGATAGAACTAGAACACCTTATATTCTCAAAGTATTAATAGTTTAGTGATATTTGTAAGTAGATCAAACATATAATATATAATAAACAAAATATTATTTGCAAAAGAATAAAAGTAAACTTGACTAGGATAATAATGGTTTGGGGTAAGGAAACTACACTGTACCTGAATTTGACTCAGGGACATGTCTGACCAACAAACTATAGGGCAGAAAACAACCCCTGGAAGGAGTTAATTATCAATAAACAAATTTGAAGCATTTAGGTAATGATAATAGAAGGGCAGCTCGCAGAAAAAAGTCTTTATGGATCATTTAGAATAAATGTTGCAAGATACTCCCCATTAGGAGATTCTAGAGTAAATATTGACAAAATTCAAATGATGTGCTAGAGAGCCTCTGGAAGAAATAAAACATGAACAACAGCTCAACAAAGAGGTAAATTAAATAGATTGGGAGTAATTCAGACAGAAAGATTGAAATCTTTCCATAATTCCTCCCTGAACTATGTTTTGTGCATTTCTTCCCTTCAAGAAAGTATGCTGAAGTTCAGATAGGAGACTGTTTACTTAAAATAGGGTTCTTAGAGTAGAAAGATGTAGGTAAAGGAAAGAAAAAGAACACTGTGACAGCCTAAAACTTGTCAGGACTGCAGAACATGATACTATTTTCCTTTGACCTTAAGCTGAGCCCTTTGTGATAGCATAAAAGACTGCAGCACCTCACAATAGGAAAATGAGGTAGTTCATACAGAATCAATGTGAATTATAGGGAAGTGAACAGAGTAGCACCTCATCCTTGCCTTTATACATGCCATTTTTCTTTGATGAAACAATAACTTAATGAAATCTTTAGTGTCATGTTTATCCTTGCTAATGTTTCACTTTTAGGATAATTACAGTAAAAATAGCATTTGCTTTTGAGCAGAAGATGTGGATTTTAGGATATTTTATTCACTTTCTTTAAGAGGCTTTATCACATAAAGAGTAGAATGTTAAACCATGAGTGTCATATAGCTTTGGAAAAATAAATTGGAAGAACAATAATGGGCTGGATCCAGCCATCAAAGCCACGGCTTTAATCCTAGCCATACTGTTTATCAAATTAAAGACTAGTGTGGTCAAAAAAAAAGAGAAATAGTAAAGATAGTTTCAGACAAGAAAAGCTTCTAAACAGTTTACAGTGTTTTAAGAAAGAAAGAAAGAAAGAAAGAAAGAAAGAAAGAAAGAAAGAAAGAA